>ML420265.1:40710-77790 GCA_005239525.1 Nicotiana knightiana
CTTTATAGCCAAGGATATGTACGCAACCTTTGAAGTAGGGTTCGGTCAAACTTTTCAAAAACGCTTCACAACGGAACATATGAATGAGTAAAGGTCGTTTATCGTCGCTCACTTCGTCTTTGTCCGAAAACTCTTCATGTTTCCGAGCAAAAAGGAGCAGCTGTGAGCATGTGATTTTTCACCCATCATATACTCCTACACAATTCAATAAAATAAATTAATTTCACAAATTTTGTTGAATTTTAGTGTTAATTGTGAGTTTTTTTTTTGCATTGCATATTCATAATTCATCCTTTAAAATTGCGTACTTAGGCGCATCATTATTATCAAGGAATTATATATTTATTATTTATAATTAATTGAATAAAATAACAAACGAATGATGGTTATTTAACGTAATGTAGTTTTAATAACTAATTANGGACCTAACCTTGGTCAAAGAATAACTAGTAGTCACATAAGGGACCTAACTAGTGTTAGTTAACTAGAGTTAAATAATAACCCAAGTAAGCTTAACCTTGATTACCCAATGGTAAATTCAGGGACTCTAACGGGTACATTAGGTAACTCAGTTTAGGAAATCAGATTTGCAAGGGTAAAGATGTCTTTTAATGAGTAAGAAAGTTCTAGAATAGGGGCAGTTGTCCCAAAGATAGGGTTGACAGCTGCCCTATGTACTTTTTCAGCTTTGGATAGGCAATATTCAAAAGCATATCCCATTCCCAAATATTCTATAAATAGACCCTCTTTTTACAGATGGAGACTTTTTTTTTTTTTTTGGGACTCTCTCTGGAGCTGCTGAAAACACCTTAAAGAATATAGAAAAATCAGAGTATTTTCCATTCATAAACAAAAATTTCAAAAAGTATTAGTAGAGGAACAAAGAAAAATCTGATTTCCCTTGGAATCAAGTTCATAAATACATGGTCTAGTTCTCAGCTTCTATTTCTTTCCTTTGGATTCTGATTTTGGGAACCTTAAACACTCATATCCCAGAATTCTGGGGTCAATTTCTGCCGGGTTACTGGGTCTTCTTTGGGTTGTTGTTTGCTGCTGCTAATTTTCCCTCTTTATTTGTTGTATTGTATTTACCTGACCTTTATTTGTTCAGGACTTTTGGGTTGATTTTATCTTCTAACGGTATGTAATTGTTGATATTATTGAAAGGCTCAAAAATGTGAATTTCATCTTCCCCTTTTTCTTGAATTTGTCTCCTTCTATAACTGAATATTTTTTATTTTTCCTCTCTCTCTTATCTGGTATGAAATCTGAAAGTAGGACTGATCAATATGCTGATAATAAAATCTGAATATGTATGTCTATATTCCTGAAGTCAGAATGTGTTTTTGTAGTAGGTTTCTTCTTTGTGTTTGTTTCTTAGTCTATTAGTAAAGTAAATTGCATTAAGGTAGATGAATTTCACCTTTCAATGGTCAAATTCACCCTATAATAGTGCACAAAACAGTAGTATAGATAGCTTAAATTCACCCTTTTAAAGGGTATAAAATATGTAATTAAGAAAGGCATTAGAGTGAGGAATCTGAACCTTTGAATGGTCAGATTCATCCTTTAAAATGCCTAAATAAGCAGGCCTCTATATGGTTTGGAATTATGTTCAGTTAGCACTAGGGTAGATAAATTTGACTTCCTAATAGTCAAATTCACCCCATTGATAGTGCATAAACAGTAGTTTAGCTTTGCTGAAAAGTATCCTCCAAAGTATACAAGTGTGTAATGAGAAGGAGCTTTAGGAAAGTGAATCTGAAGTCAGTAAATAGTCGGATTCACTCCTCAAAATGTCCATAGCAGTCAAAGTATTTGAATAAATGCTTGCTAAAAGTTGTTGCATAACATAAAGATGATTGTTGAGAGTCTAAACAAAGTGATATCATTTGATTTGAATCTAACCCTTTCTATGGTTAGATTCAGTCCATAAAAAGGCATGAACATATTTTGTTCTCCTATGGCATCATTAAGGTTGAATCTAACTCCCTTTTATGGCTAGATTCATCTCACAAATGCCCAAAGGTCCGTCATACTGTCCAAGTACTCAAACTTTGGACTTATAATTTAGATTAACACTAAAAATGCATGTTTAAGTCTTTGAAGGACATGTTGATGGCTTGCACAGGAGCAGCAACTAGTTTTGTTTTCCCTTCTTTATTTTTTCCTATTAGTACAATCGGTATTATTATGGTTTAGGAGTAATGTAATAGCATATCTACATTCTTCTATATACATTTCACCTTTTCAGTTGTAAATATGGACTGAACTATATAAAATTTATGATCAGTTGTATTTTTCTTAAATTTGAAACGTTTATTACTATAGTAGTTATGGGCCAGACCTGCTAAGGTCACCCGAGCTGGGCCAGACTCTTGAGCATGGCCCAATTGAGCCTGATAGTGTCTGAATTTCAGGATATGGGGCCTGGAATGTTAGACCCATTAACTGTGTTAAACAATCTGTAACCAGTCCTTTTCTCTTCTGTTGTCAATTAGCATGAGGAGTATTTCATTTACGAAATCCACTGTAAATTTCTCACTACTGAACACAAATGGGTTTCAAATCGATTATCAAAAGATAGAATTTAAAATCCAGGTTTTCTTAGACTGTCTGCTCTAAATAAAAGCAACCATGGCTTAATTCGTTTTTTTTAAGGTTGTTCTGTCACAAAATTTAAGACAAAGTTCCATGTTGGATCCATGAGCTATGTATAAATGATCTTGTTTAGTAAATAGGAGTAGATCAAACAGAAAAGAAATCTTGTACATGTAACATTATATTCACAATTCAAATTTGCCTTATTTATTACCATATAGATGTGTATTGTGTTAGCATATTCCTACTTTTCTTAGACTGAAATATGGATTGTTTTAAGTCTTGTGAAACTCTGTTTGTTGACCTATCACGAAGTGCTCAAATTAATCAAAGGCTTCACCCTTATTGCAAAATTAGTCACAATTAGGATAGGCCAAAGAGTTAAATGATAAAATAGGGCTAAAACAGGGCCATAGCCCAAAACATGTTACCCTTAGGCTTTTGAACATCATTTTAGGTAATCCTTAGGTAGAATGAATACCTTTATTTTGGAAACTTGACAAAAATTGATCATTACCCCAAAATTACAATAAACTACACTCGGGAGTGGCAACTCCTGCCCCAGACCCTTAACTCTAAATAACCAATAAAAATACACATAGCAATCACGGGTGCATTTCATGTGACGTTTTTGCCATGTGCCCAAAAACAACAAGTGTACGCCGTTGTAACTTGTCCAAGATAAATCCATACACGTCCTAATCGATCTTAATACTAAAACGCTCTTTCGAAAAAATAGAAAACCCGAACATCGCCACAAATGGGTATTATAAAATCGTCACGACCATAGTTTTGACTACGTAATCTACACGCAGGTGCGACAACTCATGTCCCCGTCTTCAACTTCAAACTATAATAAAAATTACATGTTGTAATTGCGGGTACATTTCATGTGGCGTAGTTATAATGTGTCCAAAAGAAATAAGTGCACGACATCGTGACTTATTTCAAGATAAATCCATAAATATTAAAAGCGGTTTTAAAAAGTGAAAAAAGGCTTAAAAGCATAATAGGTTTAAAATATGTAAATGATTAGATAATTAGGCCAAATATTAATGGTTAAGCGACTGTGCTAGAACCACGAAATTCGGGAGTGCCTAAAACCTTATCCCGTGTTAACAAAATTCCTTATCCAGATTTCTAGTTCGCAGACAATTTAAAATAGAGTCAAAATTTCCTTGGTTTGGGATTTTAAAATAAAATGGTGTCCAGGAACACCGTAAAAATCCGGGTGGCGACTCTAAAATTAATAAATAATCCCAAAATCGAATAATGTCACTTAAATTGAAAAAAACTCCCTTATCCAACCTTACCAGAGGAAAAAGGAGGTGTGACAGGTGCGACCCCGGATCTTTTAATGAGTTTCCGCACCTACGATTGTGTTTCAGCAGGTGCGGCACCGCAGGTGCGATCCCAAGGTCGCAGGTGCGAAATCCCTGGGCTGGTTATACCAAAATCCGAGTGTTTGAAATTCATAACTCCAAAATCGATTGAGAGCTCGGGATTTGGCGATTTTCAGTGGAATTTGAAGAGGAGAATCATAGATAACGTTTTCTAACCTTAATCCATTTGTATATCAATAATCTCTATCAATTTCCTCAATCTAATCAATGAAATTGGATGAAAAACCATGAAATTGGGATGAAACTTCCCAAGTAGAAATCTGAGGATTTAGGGAGATTTAGACATCGGATTTTGTTGATTGTTTTTCGAGTGAGTTCATGAGCGACTGGGTGTTCCGGAAATATAAATTTTACCCGATTCCGAGACGTGGGCCCGGGGGACTTTTTGGGCGAATTTCCTAATTTCGCGTATTAGCTTATAAATAATCACTATTTTGTTTCCTTGAAGTGATATTTACATTATGCAATCGAATTGAATAGATTTGGGCCACCCGGAGTCGGATACTCGTTGGCAAGAGCGTGGTATTGAGTTGATTAGCGCAGTCAAGGTAAGTGGCTTGCCTAACCTATGTTGGGGACTTCCCCTTAGGCATTTTTATACCCATTTTGTTATGTGGACGGCGTGTACGTGAGGTGACGAGTGCGTACACGGGTCATTGTTGCTAAAATTCCATTTTTCCTTCCATGCAATCACTCATTCTCATTCCTATATTACTGTTTCCTGTCTTAATTGAGTAGTTAGCTTAAGAATAAGCATGCCTACCTGTCCTTACTTGATTTCCTCTTATTTGCTACTAGTTGCACCATGTTTAGGTAGTTTTATTTTGTTCTTTCCTGTTGCTTTTCCTGAACTATTTAATTAAGTCGTATCCGACATACTTCTGCATTGCATATTTAACTTAGGACTACGGACCGAGATCTGGGAGCTTTCCCCATGTACTGCATTGCATATTTAAATTGGGACTACGGACGGAGATCCGGGAGCTTTCCCCTTGTACTGCATTGCAAATTTACTGTTGAGATATATGTTGTGCTGAGCCGGGGGCTCTCTTTCTGTTAAATAATTCTTCCAATTTCCATTAATCATGTTTATCACTGCTTATCTATATTTCACTGATTTAAATTTATATTGACTTTTTTTAAAACTCAGTAGAGCCTCAACCTACCCTCGTCACCTCTTGACTGGGGTTAGGCTTGGCACTTACGGAGTACCGAATGTGGAGTACTCACGCCCTTTCCTGCGTATATTTTCCTCATGTGCAAATCCAGGTACCAGCACACAGTACAGTGGCTAGGCGCATCTTAGCAGCTGCATAGGAGACCGCGAGGTAATTCTGTCGCGTCCGCAGGTTCTCACGATTCCCCTTCGTACTCTAGTACAGATATAGGAGATATATAGATACATTTTCTTTATTTCTTTGTATAGAGGTACAGTAGTTCAGAGTTTGTGACTTTGTGATGTTCCGGGTTTTGGGAAAGTAAAAGCTGTAAATGCCGAGCGGCTAAAAATTTTATAGTATTGATTCTTCTTTATTGTTTCTATTATTGTTTTGCCCTATTTTCCGCAAATTTTAGGCTTACCTAGCCGTAGGGACTAGGTTTCATCACGAGACCATTCGGAAGGTTTCGGGTCGTGACACATATACCCTTAATATCTTCAAAATATTTTATTAATACTTATTGTAATGACTCGACCAGTCGTTTTATTCATTGTATCCCCATTCTCCATTTATCGCTTCTTCTATGTTCAATTTTGCTTATGTGACTTGTCGGGTGGTAGGTTTGGTCCCAGGTATTTTCGGAGTGAATTGAAACATCTAGTCCCAAGGTTGGAAGCTTAAGTTGAAAGAGTTGACCGAAGTTTGAATTTTGTGTAGACAACTTCAGAATGAAGTTTTGATGGTTCTTACAGCTTCATATAGTGATTTTGGACTTAGGAATATGTCCGAATATTGATTTGGATGTCCGTAAGTCGTTTTGGCTTTAATTGGAGAAAATTAGAAGGTTGAAGGTTTGGAACGTTCAGAGGTTTGACCGAGAGTTGACTTTGTTGATACCAGACTCGGATTTTAGTTCCACAAGTTGGAATAGGTCCGTTGTGTCATTTATGACTTGTGTTCAAAATTTGAGGTCAATCGGAGTGGTTTGATAAGTTTCGGCATTGGTTTTAGAAGCTGGAAATTCATTAGTTTCATTAGGCTTGAATTGGAGTGCGATTCGTGATTTTGATGTTGTTTGAAGTGATTTTAGGCTTTGACTAATTTCGTATCATGTTTAGGGTGTGTTGGTGTGTTTGGATGGGGTCCTAGAGGCCTCGGGTTTGATTCGGATTGAAATCGGATTGAGTTTTAAACTTATGGAATTTCTGAAGCTTAAGGATTCTGATGTGATTGCATGCATGCGAGGTCTTGACCGCAGGTGCAAAGTCGCAGAAGTGGCAGGTTTGTCGCATGTGTGGAGTTTGGTTGGGCTTGGAAGAGGCCGCAGATACAAAGGGGTTTCCGTAGAAGCGGATTTTTGGCAGAAGAGCTGGAGTTGCAGAAGCGGAGTGTCTCCGCAGGTGTGGACACATAGGAGCGAAGCGTGGGCCACAGAAGCGTTCCCGTAGGTGTGCAAGAGGGGCTGCATGTGTGATTGGTTAGGAGTTAGGTGAACTCCGCTGAAGCGAGCCTTTTACCGCAGAAGCGGTGTCGCAGATGCGACCACATGGACCGCAGATGCAGTTTTGTTTGACAGAACATAAATATCGAAAGGTTTGGAATTTTTCTCATTTTTTAACTTGTGGAGCTCGGCTACATGTGATTTTTGAGACGGATTTCACTATAATTCAAGATGTAAGTGACTTTGGATCACTTTTGTTCATAAATAAATTTGAGGTGAAATTTGGGAATTTTTGGACTATGTATTGGAGAGTGAGATCTGGGAATTTTAGGGTCGATTTATGGTCAAAATTGGATGATTTTGGTATGGTTGGACACATTATTGAATGGGTGTTCCAAATTTGTGAATTTAGTCGGGTTTCGAGGCATGGGCCCAAGGTTAACTCTTTTGGTTGACTATTTGATTTTGGTTAAAGATCTTAGCTTTATCGTATGGAATCGATTCATATAGTTTGTATTGATTATATTAAACTATTTTTGACTAGATTCGAGTCGTTTGGAGGCCGATTCGCGTGGCAAGGGTTTGTTGGAGCATTGAGCTGCGCACTTTGAGGTAAGTAACACTTCTAAACTTGGAACTGAGGGTATTTATCCCTGAAAATGTGTTATTCATGTTGTGTTGGGGTGACCCACAAGCTAGGTGACAGGCGTGTGGACGTACATTGTGGTAATCATGATTTGATTCTTTTTTAGTGTGTCGTTATCAAGTCATTTTATATCCATGAAATCCTTACTTGTTAGAGTATTTGAACTATAATTCATCTTAGAAATTATGTTTAGGCTATGCGCTTATTTTGTTGAGACCTAGTGAGGTTATTTCTGTTGTTTTGAGTTATCTGCTTTAAATGCAATTATGTGTTCAGTCATGATCCTTCATTTGTACATCATATCTGAGTTTTTTTTATCATTTTTTGTTGCATCGCATGTTATTATTGTTTGGGTTGAGTAGTACGAGATTGTGAGTCCTTGTAACGACCCGGTAGGTCGATTTGAGAGTTAGCGCCCCGATCCCCTAATAACTGCTTTTCCCATGTCTATTTCTGCTTTTGTAACTTGTTGGAAAGGTTGAGTGGTGGAATTCAGAGAGCTTTTGGACACATAGTCCTTATATGTGAGTTTAAGCTTTAGAAATCGGACCGTAGTTGGAACTGTGGGAAGATGGGTACGGAATAGGATTATGTCGACTCCATTAGCTCCGTTGGGTGATTTCGGAGTTAGGAGCGTGTTTCGAATGTGCTTTCGAGGTCTGTAGTAGATTTAGGCTTGAATTGGCGAAAGTTAGAATTTCGGCAATTTCGGCCGATAGGTGAAATTTTGATATCGGGATCAGAATAGAAATCCGAGAGTGGCTGTAGGTCCGTTGTATCATTTGTGACCTGTGTGTAAAATTTGAGTTCATTCGGACTAGTTTTGAGGTGTTTCGGCATCGGTTGTAGAGTTTGGAAATTTCATAAGTTCTTAGGCTTGAATCCATGTATAATTGGTGATTTTGGTGTTATGTGATGTGTTTTGGAGGCTCGACTAAGTTTGGATAAGGTATTAGGACTGGTTGGTAAGTTTGGTTGAGGCACCGGGGGCCTCGGGGGGTTTCAGATGCTCAACGGGTGATTTTTTTGATCTTGGAAACCAACTGAACCATTTCTAGTTCTGGTGTGTCGCACCTGCGATGGATTTTCCGCAGGTGCAGAAGAGGGGCTCACAGGTGCGAACTTGGTCAAGTCAACCACTCTCACAGGTGCGGTAGAGATTTTGTAGGTGCGGAGCTGCAGATGCGGCCAATTGACCACAGGTGCGGCCCCGAGCCTTTTAGTAGGTTTTCACACCTTCGATGGATTTTCCGCAGGTGCGGGACCGTAGGTGCGGTCCAAGGGGCGCAGGTGCGAAAATCATTGGGCAGTTATATCAGATTCGAGGGCTTGAATTTCATAACTTCTAAAATCATTTGGAGCTCGGGTGTAGGTGATTTGGAGTGAGTTTTGAGGAAAAGCTTCATAGGTAACAATTCCTAACCCTATTCCCTTTGTATATCATTAATTTATAACAATTTCTTCCATGCAATTAAGGGATTTAGGTGAAAAATCGTGCAAATGGGAAGAAGTTTCCCCAATTAGGAAATCCGTGAGTTTAATAGGATTTTTGTCGTCGGTTTTCGATGATTCTTGTTCGTGTGAGTTCGTGAGTGAATGGGTGTTCTAAAATTGTAACTTTCACTCGATTCCTAGGCGTGGGTCCGGGGGACTTTTTGGGCGATTTTCCTAATTTCGCATATTAGCTTCGAATTTATTAGCTATTTTGATTCCTTAAATTGATATTTACATTATGCAATCAAATTGAATAGATTTGGGCCATTCAGAGTCGGATACTCGTGGCAAGAGCGTGGTTTTGAGTTGAGTAGTGCAGTCGAGGTAAGTGGCTTGCCTAACTCTGTGTTGGGGACTTCCCCTAGGCTATTTTAATATTGTTCTATGTTGTTTGGGCGCCGTGTGTGTGAGGTGACGAGTACGTACATGGGCCATTGTTGCTAAAACTCTGCTTTTCCCTCCATGACTTAAATCATTTCACTCTTATTTCATTGATCACGTATCGACTATGTAGTTTAGATTAGAAAATAGCATGCCTACCTGTTTTACTTGAACTTCTCCCTAGTTATTACTATGTGTACCATGTTTTAGGTAGTTTTATCCATATTTTTGCCTGTGATTTTTCCTGAACTGTTTTAAATAAAAATTGTATTCGGTATTTGTATTGCATTGCATATTTAAATTGGGACTACGGACGAGATTACGGGAGCTTTCCCCCTGTACTGCATATCATATTTAAATTGGGACTACGGACGAGATTCCGGGAGCTTTCCCCCTGTACTGCATTGCATATTTAAATTGGGACTACGGACGAGATTCCGAAAGCTTTCCCCCTGTACTACATTGCATACTTGTTAGTGTGATATATGTTGCGCTGAGCCGAGGGCTCCCTGTTATTATTTTCTTTTAGCTCATTGTTCCTACTGATTTGCCTTAGCTTATTATATCTCTCTGTTCATATTTTTATACTGTTTTACTATAAAAATCCAGTAGAGCCTTAACCTGACCTCGTCACTACTCGACTGGGGTTAGGCTTGGCACTTACTGGGTACCAAATTGTGGTGTACTCATGCCCTTTCCTACACATGTTTTTCGTGTGCAGATCCAGGTACCAGCGCTTAGTTTCGTGGCTAAGGGTCCGAGCAGCAGCTTGTAGGAGACCGAAAGGTAATTTTGTCGCGTCCGCATAGTCCTTCGAGTCACTTTCCACTCCAGACTTAGATAGATTTTCATGTAAATGTCCTTACGTTGTATAGAGTTATTTTGAGACAGAGATTGTGACTAAAGTGATATTCCGGGTTTTGGGAAAGTTGTTTTTTTATGCGCCAAGTGGCGATGTTTCATTGTAGACTCACTTATTTCATCTTCAATTTTATTGCTTTTATTTAATATGTGTTTCCGCAATTAGGCTTACCTAGTCGTAGAGATTAGGTGTCGTCATGATGCCTTCCGAGGGGAAATCAGGTCGTGACAAGTTGGTATCACAGCGTCTGGGTTCATAGGAGTCACAAGCCGGTTTATTAGAGTCTCGCGGATCGGTGCAGAGACATCCGTATCTATCTTCGGGAGGCTATGTAACTGTTAAGAACAATCATATTTCTTTGATTTCCTTTTTTGTGCGAGTTATTGACATCAAAAATTCTAAAATTCTATTCTATTGTTTCCCACAGATGGTGAGGACCCGTACTGGGAGGACCGATGACCAGGCACCCGAGCCCTCTGCCAGAGCCGCAAGAGGCCGGGGCCGGGGTAGAGTACGACCACGCGGTGCAGCCCGAGCACCGGCGAGAGCAGTGGCAGAGGAGCAGCCCCAATCGGAGAGCCGGCACAGGAGGTCCATATTGCTGCTCCATCCTTGCAGGAGACCTTAGCTCGGTTCATGATCATGTTCAGTACTCTAGCGCAGGCTGGACTATTTTCGATATCTTCCCGCTACATCTCAGGCTGGGGAGGGGCACAGACTCCCGCAGCCCGCACTCCTGATCAGAGGGGCCAGGTTGATCAGGCCCTAGAGTATATTCCTATGCCCCCAGTGGCTCCAGTTCAGCATGATGCTAGGGCAGTGGCTTCTGAGGCCGAGCAGCTCAGACTCGAGAGGTACAAGAAGTACCACCCTCCTACTTTCAGCGGACTAGCTTCAGATGATGCTTTGGGATTTCTTGAGGAGTGTCATCGTATTCTCCGCACTATGGGCATTGTGGAGACCAGTGGGGTTTCTTTCACTGCTTTCCAGCTGAGGGGAGCGGCATATCAGTGGTGGCAGGCCTATGAGCTGAGTAGTCCGGATGAGGCAGCCTCACTCACTTGGACTCAGTTTTCTGAGTTGTTTTTGCGAGAGTATGTCCCTTAGAGCCTCAAGGATACTTGGCGCGGAGTTTGAGCAGTTGCACCAGGGTACGATGACTGTGTCGGAGTATGCAATTTGTTTCAGTGAGTTAGCTCGGCATGCCCCAGCCTTGGTTTCCACAGTTAGAGAGCGGGTTTGTCGCTTCATCGAGGGACTCCATCCTAGTATTCGGACCAGTATGGCCAGAGAGTTGTAGATGGATATCACTTACCAGTAGGCAGTGAGTATTGCCAGGAGAGTAGAGGGCATGTTCACCCGGGACAGAGAGGAGAGGGAGGCCAAGAGGTCTCAAGAGACTGGCCATTTTTCAGGATCTCGTGCACCAGTAGCACGTCACGATAGGGGCTTTGTGGATCATCCTATTCATTCAGCGCTTCCAGCAACCAGCGGTATTCCAGCTCCTCCTAGACCTCAGGAGTTCTATTATGCACCGCCAGTATCCAGCATGCCTCCAGTTCGAGGTGCTATTTCCGGCCAGCCCAGCAGGCCAGCTCCTATTCAGTCTCAGCCGTAGCGTTCTCCGAGGGGTTGTTTTGAGTGTGGTGACACTTGTCACTTGATTAGAGATTGCCCCAGGGCCAGGAGGAGTGCGCCTCCACAATCTTATCAGCCTCCACATGCTCCACCGGGTCCTCCGGCTATTCTTCCAGCCCCAGCTGCCACTCAACTTCCTCAGCCAGCTCGAGGTGGGGGTCGGGGAGGTAGAGGTCGCCCTAGAGGGGGAGGCCAGGCCAGATACTATGCCCTTCCAGCCCCTTCTGAGGCTGTTGCTTCAGACTCGGTCATCACAGGTATTGTCCCTGTCTTCCATAGGGATGCATCAGTATTATTTGATCCAGGCTATGCGTATTCATATGTGTCCTCTTATTTTGCTCCACATTTGGGGATATCTCGGGATACTTTGAGTTCCCCTGTCTATGTATCTACTCCTGTGGGAGACACTCTAATTGTGGACCGCGTATATCGGTCGTGTTTAGTTTCTTTTAGTGGTTCTGGACCAGGGTTGATTTATTATTACTCAACATGGTAGATTTCGATGTTATCTTGGGCATGGACTGGTTGTCGCCCCATTATGCTATTCTTGATTGTCACGCTAAGACCGTGACGCTAGCTATGCCAGGCTTGCCGAGATTAGAGTGGAGAGGTACCTTAGAGTATACTCCCCGCAGGGTCATTTCATTTCTTAAGGCTCAGCGGATGGTTGAGAAGGGGTGTGATGCGTACTTGGCCTATGTGAGAGATGTCAATGTTTATACTCCTCCATTTGAGTCAGTTCCAGTAGTGAGGGAATTTCCTGATGTATTCCCTGCTGATCTTCTGGGTATGCCGCCCGACAGAGATATTCATTTCGGCATTGATTTGTTGTCGGGCACTCAGCACATTTCTATCTCTCCTTATCGTATGACTCCTCCTGAGTTGAAGGAGTTGAAGGAGCAGTTACAGGAGTTTCTTGATAAGGGTTTCATCAGACCCAGTATATCACCTTGGGGTGCTCCAGTATTATTTGTGAAGAAAATTGATGGTTCTATGCGCATGTGTATTGATTATCGGCAGTTGAACAAGGTCACCGTTAAGAACAGGTATCCTTTGCCTCGCATTGATGATTTATTTGACCAACTATAGGGTTCCAGGGTATTCTCCAAGAATGAATTGCATTCTGGCTATCATCAGTTGAAGATTCGGGAGCCGGATATCCCAAAGACTGCCTTCAGGACAAGATATGGCCACTATGAGTTTCTTGTTATGTCATTTGGGCTGACCAATGCCCCAACAGTTTTTATGCATTTGATGCACAGTGTGTTCCGGCCTTATCTTGATTCCTTCTCCATTGTGTTTATTGACGGCATCCTAGCGTATTCCATATCACGGGAAGATCATGAGTAGCATTTGAAGACTGTGCTTCAGACTTTGAGGGAGAAGAGATTGTATGAAAAAATCTCTAAACGTGAGTCCTGGCTTGACTCAGTGGAATTCTTGGGACACATAGTGTCATGGGATGGGATCAAGGTAGATCCGAAGAAGGTGGAGGCGGTGCAGAGTTGGCCTAGACCGTCATCAGCTACGGAGATCCGCAGTTTCCTTGGTTTGGCTGGGTACTATTGCCGTTTTGTGGAGGGATTTTCATCCATTGCAGCACCGATGACAAGGTTGACTCAAAAAGGTGCTCCATTAAGGTATACTGAGGAGTGCGAGGGGAGCTTTCAGAAGCTCAAGACAGCCCTGACTTCAGCTCCAGTGTTGGTATTGCCTACGGGTTCAGGGTCCTATACCGTCTATTGTGATGCTTCGAGGATTGGCCTCAAAAGAGGTGTTGATGCAGGACGGTAGGGTGATTTCCTATGCGTCTAGACAGTTGAAGGTGCATGAGAATAAATCCAGTTCATTATCTCGAGTTGGCAGCGATTGTTCACGCCCTGAAGATATGGCGTCATTATTTATACGGTGTTCCCTTTGATATTTTCACCGATAACCGGAGTTTGCAGCACATATTCAAGCAGAAGGACCTCAATTTGCGCCAGTGGAGATGTTTGGAGTTGCTAAAGGACTATGACATCACTATATTATACCACCCGGGGAAGGCCAATGAGGTGGCCGACGCCTTGAGTCACCGGGCAGAGAGTTTGGGGAGTTTGGCATATCTTCTGGCAGTTGAAAGGCCCTTAGCCTTAGATATTCAGTCCTTAGCCAGTCATTCGTGAGGTTGAATCTTTAGGAGCCTTGCCGGGTTTTAGCTTGTCAGGTGGCTCAGTCTTCTCTTTATGACCGCATTCGAGAGTGCCAGTATGATGATCCCCACCTTCTGATTCTTCAGGACAGGGTTCGGCGAGGTGATGCCAGGGATGTGACTATAGGAGATGACAGTGTGATGAGGATGCAAGGTCGGATCTGTGTGCCCAATGTGGATGGGCTTCGGGAGTTAATTCTTCAGGAGGCCTATAGCTCGCGGTATTCCATTACCCGGGTACCGCGAAGATGCACCAAGATCTGAGACAACACTATTGGTGGAGAATGATGAAAAAGGATATAGTGGAGTTTGTGGCCAAGTGTCTCAACTGTCAGCAAGTCAAATATGAGCATCAGAGACCGGGAGGGTTACTTCAGCAGATTGATCTTCCAGAGTGGAAGTGGGAGCGGATCACCATGGACTTCGTGGTTGGACTTCCTCGGACATTGAAGAAGTTCGATGCTATTTGGGTGATTGTGGATCGGCTGACTAAGTCAGCCCGTTTCATTCCTGTGTTGATTACATACTCCTCCGAGAGGTTGGCGGAGATTTATATCAGGGTGATTGTTCGCCTCCACTAGACACGACCCGAAATCCCACCTTCAGGCTGTGATGGCGTCTAACGTTGAACCCGCTAGACAAGCCAACATTACTGATTATTCTGATTTATTCCTCTGTTATTTAGCATTTAAAAAGTGATATACAAGAACAAATAGAAATAAAGCGGAAGATAAGAAATTCAACAACTTAAATAATAAATCTTACGAAATTTCCTTAAACATACCCCCAGAACTGGTGTCACAATTTCACGGGCAGTCTAAGATTTACTAAAAACATGAGTCTGAAATAAACAAGTGTAGCTGTCTAGAAATACAAGATAAGACAGAAGGAAAGAAATAGATGGTGACGCCAAGGCATGCGGACGCTTTCAAGACTACCTCGGTGTCTCCGTGGACTGAAGGATACTCCCTCGCTCAATGTCCACCGGGGCCGGCTCCGTAATCTGCACAACATAAAGAAGTGTAGGTGTAGCATCAATACAGCCGACCCCATGTACTGAGTAAGTGCCGAGCCTAACCTCGGCGAAGTAGTGACGAGTCTAGGACATGACAAATAATGTAAGCGGTGCAGTTTAAATAAAATATAACAGGAAATAACCACAAGAAATAAACAGTAAGTACAATAACGGGGAAACATGCTGGGGAAAGGGATAGCAAATACTGAAATGACGGAACGAAGCAACAGTCCAAATATCCGAAAATAATAACAGGAATTGACAACACGAATTAAATAGTAAAGAGAAACGGCACGGCATGTCCTGTCGTGCATATTTTTAGCATAACACGGCATGTCCCCTCGTGCATAACAATATAAAATATGCCACGGAATGTCCCCTCGTGTATAAGCAACATAAATATGGCACGGAATGTCCCATCGTGCAATAAACATCACAATCACGACACAGAATGTTCCCTCGTGCATATATATATCATCAACACGGCACGGAATGTCCCTCGTGCATAAAACATCACAATCACGGCACGGAATGTCCCCTCGTGCATAAACAACATAAACATGGCACGGAATACCCCCTCGTGCATAATAACATAAAACAACAGTTGGCATGAAAATGAACCAATAAGAAACCTTAAATGTACAGAATAATCAACAAGAATAATATCGTCCTGACTAGGGACACAGCTATAACCAATCCTACACATGTGTATAATCCCACATAATGTTCCTCAACCGATCAACTACTAAACAATACCCACATCTAAGAATTTCAACCAAATGAATAGCTATCAAATTGATATTAAACCCATAAACATAGTAAAAGCCAATAAATATCATATAATTGAAAATTTCCGACTCACGGTCATTCTTGACAACAACATATAGGTACTCGTCACCTCACCTATACATTGAACATGGAAAAAACACGTAGAAATTAGGACTCAATACCTATTCCCTCAAGCTAAGGTTAGGCCAAACACTTACCTCGGCTCCAAGAATGCAAATCAAGCCTCTACCACTGCTTTTCCTCTCGAATCTAACTCCGAAACAATCGTATCTAGACACAATCAACTCAATAATATCACTAATTATTCAACAATTCAACTCCCAAGCCTCATTATAGATTTCCCAACATTCTTCCAAAATTTCCAAAATTCGACCCCGAGCCCGCTTGGTCCAAACACGAGGTTCGGACCAAAACCCGATCACCCATTCCCCCACGAGCCCGAATATGTAATTTGTTTTGAAATCCGATCCCAAAACGAGGTCAAATTCCCAAATAATCAAAAATCCCTAACTCTACCCAAATCCCTAATTTTTCTACCCTAAATCCCATGTTTTAGGCCTAGAAATCTAATGGGTGTTGATAAATATTGAAGGAAATGAGTCTAGGATTACATACCTATGAAGTTGTGGTGAAGTTTTCTTGCAAAAATTCTCCCAAGATGAAGAGGAGAAGAAGAAATTATGAAATTTGGGTCTAATCCCGTAATGGGTTTTGTTTTGGGTATATAAAAATGACTGGGCAAAATTACTCTCCACGTTCGCGGGCCCCAGGTCGTGTTCGCGAAGGGTTGGTTACACAAACCTGTGCGTTCGCGGTTGTGGGGCCGTGTTCGCACAGGGTATTTTACACCCAGCCCCCAGCTCTCCCCCCTAAGGCAGTGCGGTCGCGACCTAACCCATGCGATCGCACAGCTGTCCCTGACCTACACTCCGTGTTCGCATCCGTATGGGTGCGTTCGCACTGAGTAAAGGTTGCCTTGCCCCCAGCCCTCTCTAAACCTATGCGTTCGCACCCCCTTATGTGCGTTCACATAGAGTAATTTCCATCCAGACCTCTATAACCATGTGCGTTCGCACTCCCTTGAGTGCGTTTGCATAGGGTAAAATACCTGGACACCAGAAAATGCATTAAACACCAGATTTTTCTATGTTTTTGCACTCCGACACCTACCCGAAACTCACCCGAGCCCTCGGGGTTCAAAACCAAATACACACACAACCTCATAAACATCCTACGGACTTATTCAAGTAATTAAACCACCCAAATAACGTCATAAACATCGAATTAAACCTCAAAATCTATAGAATTTCTCAAAAACTTCATAAACTTCAAATATTTCCATTTTTGATCTGAAACACGTCAAACCAAGTCCGTTTCTTAAAAAATTTCATATATAACACATAATAATCATATTGAACCTGTTCTGGGCTCCGGAACCATAATACGGGCCCGATAACACAGGTTTCACATCAAATTCCATTTTCAAAAGCCTTTATATTTTTCAGAAAACAATTTTCTTTAAAAATTTATTTCTCGGACGTGGGACCTCGGAATTCGATTACGAGCATACGCCCAAGTCCCATATTTTCCTACGGACCCTCCGGGACCGTCAAATCACGGGTCCGGGTCCGTTTACCAAAAATATTGACCAAAGTCAACTTTACTCAAATAATTAATGTAAAATCATCATTTAATCAATTTTCCGCTTAACGGCTTCCCGCCTACACGCCCGGGCTACGCACGCAAATCACGGTGAAATATAAGGAGGTTTTCTTGGCCTCGGAACACAGATTTAGCTAAAATTACACGGGATGACCTTTTGGGTCATCACAATCTCCACCTCTAAAACAACTGTTTGTCCTCGAACGGACATACAATGGTACCTGAATCGGGGAAAAGATGGGGATATCGGCTCCGCATATCAGACTCGGACTCCCAGGTAGTTTCCTCAACAGGCTGACCTCTCCACTGAACACGAACTGAAGGATAACTCTTCGATCTCAACTGACGAACCTGCCGAGCTAATATGGCTACTGGCTCCCCCTCATAAGTCAAATCCTTGTCCAACTGGACACCGCTGAAGTCAAGTACATGAGAGGGATCGGCAATATACCTCCGAAGCATAGATACATGTAACACTAGGTGTACGGCTGATAGACTAGGTGGAAAAGCAAGTTTGTAGACCACCTCTCCCACCTTGTACAGAATCTCAAATGGACCAATTAACCTAGGGCTCAACTTGCCCTTCTTTCCGAACCTCATCACGCCATTCATGGGCGGCACCCGAAGAAATACCCGGTCTCCAATCATAAATGCCAAATCACGAACTCTGCGATCCGCATAACTCTTTTGCCTGGACTGAGCTGTACGGATTCTATCCTGAATAATCTTCACTTTATCCAAGGCATCCTGGACTAACTCTGAACCCAACAATCTAGCCTCTCTCGGCTCGAACCACCCAACTGGCGACCGACATCGCCTACCATACAATGCCTCATACGGAGCCATCTGAATGCTTGACTGATAGCTGTTGTTGTAGGCAAACTAAGAAATAGTCCCATGAACCTCCAAAATCAATAACACATGCTCGCAACATATCCTCCAAAATCTGAATGGTACGCTCGGACTGTCCGTCCGTCTGAGGATGAAATATTATGCTCATCTCAACCCGTGTGACCAACTCACGCTGAAATACTCTCCAGAAATGGGAGGTAAGCTGAGTACCTCGATCATAAATAATAGACACGGGCACACCATGGAAGCGAACAATCTCCCTGATATAGATCTTTGCCAACTTCTTCGAAGAATATGAAACTGATACAGGAATGAAGTGTGATGACTTGGTCAGCCTATCCACAATGACCCACATCGCATCAAACATCCTCTGAGTCTGTGGGAGTCCAACTACGAAATCCATGGTGATACGCTCCCACTTCCACTCGGAAAGCTCAATTTGCTACATCAAACCACCGGGTCTCTGGTGCTCGTACTTAACCTGCTGACAGTTCAAGCATCAAGCTACATATGCTACAATATCCTTCTTCATCCTCCGCCACCAATAATGTTGCCGCAAGTCCTGGTACATATTTGCGGCGCCTGGATGAATGGAATACCTGGAACTATGGGCCTCCTGCAATATCAGCTCACGAATACCATCAAAATCGGGTACACAAATACGACTCTGCATCATCAAAACTCCCTCATCATCAAATGTGACCTGTTTGGCACCTCTGTGTCGGACCGTATCTCTAAGTACACATAAATGACGATCATCATACTGCCTGGCCTGAATACGGTCATACAATGAGGAACGGGCCACAGTATGGGCCAAAACTGCCAGTCTCAGAAACCCCCAATCTCATTAACCGGTTGGCCAAAGCCTGAACATCTAAAGCAAGCGGTCGCTCTCTGACTGATAAATAAGCAGGACTACCCATACTGGCTGACTTCTGGCTCAAAGCATCGGCCACGACATTGGCCTTCCCCGGATGATATAAGATGGTAATGCCATAGTCCTTCAACAGCTCTAACCATCTCCTCAGCCTCATATTGAAGTCTTTCTGCTTGAACAGATACTGCAAACTCTTATGATCCGTGAACACCTCACATGGCACCCTATACAGATAGTGCCTCCAAATCTTCAACGCATGAACAATAGCTGCTAACTATAAATCATGAACTGGATAGTTCTTCTCATGAACCTTCAACTGACGAGAAGCATAGGCTATAATCTTGCCACCCTGCATCAACACTACACCAAGTCCCACCCGTGAAGCATCACAATACACGGTATATAGCCCTGAACCTGTGGGCAAGACTAACACTGGTGCCGTGGTCAAGGCTGTCTTGAGCTTCTGAAAGCTCTCCTCACACTCATCTGACCACCTGAACTGGGCACCCTTCTGGGTCGATCTGGTCATCGGGCTGCAATGGATGAAAAGCCCTCCACAAACCGGCGATAATAACCTGCTAAGCCCAAGAAACTCCGAATATATGTAGCTAAGGTGGGTCTAGGCCAATCTCTGACTACTGAAATATTCTTAGGATCTACCTGAATACCCTCTAACGATATCACATTTCCTAGAAATGCAATTGAACTCAACCAGAACTCACACTTGGAAATTTTGGCATACAACTGACTGTCTTCCAGAGTCTGGAGGATGACTCGAAGGTGCTACTAGTTCTCCTCTCGGCTACGGGAGTAAATCAAAATATCATCAATGAAGACTATCAAAAATGAGTCCAACTAGGGCCTGAACACCCGGTTCATCAACTCTATAAAAGCAGCGGGGGCATTTGTCAACCCAAAAGACATCACCAAGAACTCATAATACCCATACCAGGTGCGAAAGGCTGTCTTAGGAACATTAGACGCCCTAATCCTCAGCTGATGGTAACCAGATCTCAAGTCAATCTTGGAAAACATTGTAGCACCCTAAAGCTGGTCGAATAAATCATCAATCCTCGGCAAAGGATACTTATTCTTAATAGTAACCTTGTTCAATTTCCGGTAGTCAATACACATCCTCATTGAGCCATTTTTCTTCTTAACGATCAACACTGGGGCACCTCAAGGAGAAACACTAGGCCTGATGAAGCCTTTATCAAACAAATCCTGCAACTGATCCTTCAACTCTAGCGGGGCCATACGATACGGCGGAGTAGAAATCGGCTGAGTGCCCGGAGCCAACTCAATGCAAAATTCAATATCCCTGTCGGGTGGCATACTCGGCAGGTCAGCAGGGAATACCTCTTGAAACTCACGAACCACGGGCATAGACTCCATAGAAGGAACCTCAGTACTAGAATCACGAACATAGGCCAAATAGGCCAAGAAACCCTTCTCGACCATACGCCGAGCCTTCATATATGAAATAACACTACCGGAAGAATGACTATGAGTCCCTCTCCACTCCAAACGTGGTACTCCTGGCAAGGCCAAGGTCATTGTCTTGGCATAATAGTCCAGAATGGCATGGTAGGGAGATAACCAATACATCTCCAAAATAACATCGAAGTCAACCATATCAAGAAGTAAAAGATCTACATGAGTCTCCAGACCACCAATAACCAATAAGCATGAACGGTAGACTCGATCTACCATAATAGAATCACCCACCGGGGTAGACACATATACAAAAGTACCCGGGGAATCACGGGGCATGCCCAGATAAGGGGAAAAATATGAAGACACATAGGAGAATGTAGAACCCGGATCAAATAAAACTGATGCATCTCTACTGTACATTGAAACCATACCTATAATAACTGCATCAGAGACCTCAGCCTCAGACCTGGAAGGAATAGTATAGTACTGGGGCGGAGCCCCTCCAACCTGAACATCTCTGGGTCGACCTACTGCGGGCTGAACTCTACCTCTCGTGGCCTGTCCTCCACCTCTATGAGTCTGACCTCCACCTCTGGCACCTCGACCTCCACCCCTAGCTGGCTCAGGGGGTGGGGTTGCACCTGGTGTGGAGATAATAGCACGGGGACCCTGATACTGAGAACTACTAGAAGCTCGGGGACAAAACCTGGAAATGTTCCCCATATCACCGCAAGTGTAACAAGATTTCTGCTGAGAATGCTGACCCTGAAACTGTCCCTGTCGACCAGAATAACCACCCTGGAAGCTTTGAAGCGGCGGTGCACTTATAGGAGTTGATGGTGCACTGAGGGATACCTGAAGCACTGACTGGAATGGCCTAGGAGGATGACCTCTGCCAAAGGAATATCTTCCTCCAGATGAGGCACCACTGAATCGATCGGAATGGCGAGGTCTCTTGTCAGACCCCTGACCATTGCCTTGTGATAAGACCATCTCAATACGCCTGGCCACATTGACCGCCTCCTGGAATGAAATATCAATACCTGTCTCTCTGGCCATTTGGCGTCTAATAGGCTGAGCTACACCCTCAATAAACCTCCTCACCCTCTCACGATCAGTGGGGAGTATCATGACAGCATGTCGAGCCAAAGTAATGAACCTGGTCTCATATTGTGTAACAGTCATAGATCCATGCTGGAGGCGCTCAAACTGCCTCCGAAGACCCTCTCTCTGAGTAACCGGTAGAAACTTCTCCAAGAATAACTCGGAGAACTGAGCCCGAGTCAAAGGTGAAGACCCAGCTGGTCTGTTCAAACGTAGTCCCTCCACCAAGTCTTGGCGGTACCAGAAAGACAGAATGTAGCAAATCAACTCCATTGGACTCCACGATGCCCATGTTCCGAAGAACCTCGTAGCAACTGTCCACGAAATCCTGGGGATCCTCTGATGGTGCACCAGTAAATGTAGTAGAAAATAGCTTGGTGAACCGGTCCAATCTCCACAAAGCATCGGCAGACATGGATGCCCCCTCAACTGTCCGTGCCACAAAACCCGACTGAGCTGCTCCAGCTGCCTGAGGTGCTGGAGTCTGGACTTGAGGAGCTAGCTGCTCTGGTGTGCGGGTAGTAGGAGTCTGGACTTGAGGATCTAGCTGCTCTGGTGTGTGGGTAGTAGGAGTCTGGGTCTCTCCCCCAGCCTGAGAGACGGCTGGTGCAGTAGGAAGAAGACCGGCCTGAGCCACGCTCTCCATAAGGCCCACTAAACGGACCAGAGCGTCCTGAAAAACCGGGGTGGAAATGAACCCTTCTGGGACCTGAGCTGGTCCGACTAGAACTGCCTGAGCAAGAATCTCACCGGCAAAGTCTACCTGTGGGTCCTCTACTGGGGCTGCTACTTTGGGCTGAGCCCTGGCTCTACCTTGACCTCGTCCTTGGCCCCTCGTAGGAGATGCAACAGGAGGATCGGGCTGCTGATCCATAGATGAGGAAGCACGCGTTCTCGCCATCTGCGAGAGAATAGAATATAAAATCAGCTAGCATTTAGAATTCAAACCGCGCGACAGAGAAGAAGAAATGTGAAGTTATTTCTAACTTTGCAGCCTCTGGGGGATAAGTACAGACATCTCTGTACCGATCCCTCAGACACTACAAGTTTGTCCATGAATTGTGAGACCTAGGCAACCTAGTTCTCTGATACCAATTTGTCACGACCCGAAATCCCACCATCAAGATGTGATAGCGTCTAACGTTGAACCTGCTAGACAAGCAAACGTTACTGATTATTCTGATTTATTCCTTTGTTATTTAGCATTTTAAAAGTGAGATACAAGAACAAATAGAAATAAGAATGCGGAAGATAAGAAATTCAACAAATTAAATAATAAATCTTACGAAATATCCTTAAACATACCCCCAGAACTGGTGTCACAATTTCACGGGCAGTCTAAGATTTACAAAAAACATGAGTCTAAAATAGACAAGTGTAGCTATCTAGAAATACAAGATAAGACAGAAGGAAAGAAATAGATGGTGACGCCAAGGCCTGCGGACGCCTGTAGGACTACCTCGGTGTGCCGTGGACTGAAGGATGCTCCCTCGCTCAATGTCCACTTGGTCTGGCTCCTTAATCTGCACAACATAAAGAAGTGCAGGTGTAGCATCAGTACAACCGACCCCATGTACTGAGTAAGTGCCGAGCCTAACCTCGGCGAAGTAGTGACGAGGCTAGGACACGACAAATAATATCACCTGTGCAGTTTATATAAAATATAACAGGAAATAACCACAAGAAATAAACAGTAAGTAAAATAACGTGGAAACATGATGGGGAAAGGGATAGCAAATACTGAAATGACGGAACAAAGCAACAGTCCAAATATCCAAAAATACTAATGGGAATTGACAACACGAATTAAACAGTGAAGAGAAACGGCACGGCATGTCTCCTCGTGCATATTTTTAGCATAACACGATATGGCATTTCCCCTCGTGCATAACAATATAAAATATGCCACGGAATGTTCCCTCGTGCATAAACAACATAAACATGGCACGGAATGTTCCCTCGTGCAATAAACATCACAATCACGACACGGAATGTCCCCTCGTGCATATATATATTATCAACACGGCACAGAATGTCCCCTCGAGCATAAAATATCACAATCACGGCACGAAATGTCCCCTCGTGCATAAACAACATAAACCTGGCACGGAATACCCCCTCATGCATAATAACATAAAACAACAGTTGGCATGAAAATCAACCAATAAGAAACCTTAAATGTACAGAATAATCCACAAGACTAATACTGTCCCGGCAAGGGACACAGCTATAACCAATCCTACACATGTGTATAATCCCACATAATGTTCCTCAACCGATCAACTACTCAACAATACCCTCATCTAAGAATTTCCACCAAATGACTAGCTATCAAATTGATATTAAACCCATAAACATAGTAAAAGCCAATAAATATCATATAAGTGAAAATTTCCGACTCACGGTCATGCTTGACAACAACATATAGGTACTCGTCACCTCACCTATACATTGAACATGGAATAAACACATAGCAATTAGGACTCAATACCTATTCCCTCAAGTTAAGGTTAGGCCAAACACTTACCTCGGCTCCAAGAATGCAAATCAAGCCTCTACCACCGCTTTTCCTCTCGAATCCGACTCCGAAACAATCGTATCTAGACATAATCGACTCAATAATATCAATATTTATTCAACAATTCAATTCCAAAGCCTAATTATAGATTTCCCAACATTCTTCCAAAATTTCCAAAATTCGACCCCGGGCCTGTTTGGTCCAAACACGAGGTTCGGACCAAAACCCGATCACCCATTCCCCCACGAGCCCGAATATGTAATTTGTTTTAAAATCCGACCCCAAAACGAGGTCAAATTCCCAAATAATCAAAAAGCCCTAACTCTACCCAAATCCCTAATTTTTCTACCCTAAATCCCATGTTTTAGGCCTAGAAATCTAATGGGTATTCATAAATATTGAAGGAAATGAGTCTAGTATTACATACCTATGAAGTTGTGGTGAAGTATTCTTGCAAAAATCGCCCAAGATGAAGAGGAGAAGAAGTAATTATGAAATTTGGGTCTAATCGCGTAATGGGTTCTATTTTGGGTATATAAAAATGACTGGGCGAAATTACTCTCCGCGTTCGCTGGCCTCAGGCCGTGTTCGCGAACGGTTGGTTACACAGACCTGTGCGTTTGCGATTGTGGGGCCGCTTCGCACAGGGTATTTTACACCCAGCCCCCAGCTCTCCTCCCTAAGGCAGTGCGGTCGCGACCTAATCCATGCGATCGCACAGCTGTCCCTGACCTACACTCCGCATTCACATCCGTATGGGTGCCTTTGCACTGAGTAAAGACTGCCCTGCCCCCAGCCCTCTCTAAACCTATGCATTCGCACCCCCTTATGTGCGTTCGCATAGAGTAATTTCCACCCAGACCTCTATAACCATGTGCATTCGCACTCCCTTGAGTGCGTTCGCATAGGGTAAAATAACTGGACACCAGAAAATGCATTAAACACCATATTTTTCTATGTTTTTGCACTTCGACACCTACCTGAAACTCAGCCGAGCCCTCGGGGTTCAAAAACAAATACACACACAACCTCATAAACATCCTACGGACTTATTCAAGTAATTAAACCACCCAAATAACATCATAAACATCGAATTAAACCACAAAATCTATAGAAATTCTCAAAAACTTCATAAACTTCAAGTTTTTCCATTTTTGATCCGAAACACGTCAAACCAAGTCCGTTTCTTACCAAATTTCACAGATAACACATAATAATCATATTGAACCTGTTCCGGGATCCGTAACCATAATACGGGCCCGATAACACAGGTTTCACATCAAATTCCATTCTCAAAAGCCTTTATATTTTTCAGAAAACAATTTTCTTTAAAAATTCATTTCTCGGACTTGGGAGCTCGGAATTCGATTCCGGGCATACGGTCAAGTCCCATATTTTCCTGCGGACCCTCTGGGACCGTCAAATCACGGGTCCGAGTCTGTTTACCAAAAATGTGGACCAAAGTCATCTTTACTCAAATAATTAATGTAAAATCTTCATTTAATCAATTTTCCACTTAACGGCTTCTCGGCTACACGCCCGTGCCGTGCACGCAAATCGAGGTTAGATATAAGGAAGTTTTCAAGACCTCGAAACACAGATTTAGCTAAAATTACACGGGATGACCTTTTGGGTCATCACAGGTATTCCAGTATCTATCATTTGAGAGAGAGGTACACAGCTCACTTCACGGTTCTGGAGAGTCGTTCAGTAGAAGCTAGGCACCAGAGTAGAGTTGAGTACAGCCTTTCACCCTCAAACGGACGGGCAGTCCGAGCGCACGATTCAGATTCTTGAGGATATGCTCCGTGCCTGTGTGCTGGATTTCAGAGGGTCATGGGACTGATACTTGCCACTTGCAGAGTTTGCTTATAATAACAGCTACCAGTCCAGCATTCAGATGGCACTGTATGAGGCTTTGTATGGTAGAAAAGGCCGGTCCCCAGTTGGATGGTTTGAGCCGGGCGAGGCCCGATTGTTGGGTACATATTTGGTCCAGGACGCCCTGAACAAGGTGAAGGGGATTCAGGAGAGACTTCGTGCAGCTCAGTCCAGGCAGAACAGCTATGCGGACCGGAAGGTTCCTGATTTGGCATTTATGGTTGGTGATCGGGTTTTGATTCGGGTATCGCCTATGAAGGGCGTCATGAGGTTCGGGAAGAAGGGTAATCTGAGTCCGAGATATATTGGCCCTTTTGAGGTGTTGCGACGTGTTGGGGAGGTTGCTTATGAGCTAGCCCTGCCTCCCAACCTAGCAGGAGTTCATCCAGTATTCCACGTCTCCATGCTCCGGATTATCATGGTGACCCGACTCATGTTTTGGATTTCAGTTCAGTTCAGTTGGACAAGGATTTATCATATGTTGAGGAGCCAGTAGCTATATTGGATAGACAGGTCCCAAAGCTCAGGTCAAAGGATATTCCATCAGTAAAGGTTCAGTGGAGGTGTCAGCCGGTCGAGGAGGCAACTTGGGAGACCGAGCAGAATATGCGCAGTCAGTACCCTCATCTTTTCACAGCTTCAGGTATGTCTTTATACTCATTCGAGGACAAACGATTTTCTTAAGAGGGGGAGAATGTAACGACCCGGTAGGTCGATTTCAGAGTTAGTGCCTCGATCCCCTAATAACTGCTTTCCCCATGTCTATTTCTGCTTTTGGAACTTGTTGGAACGTTGAGTAGTGGAATTCGAAGAGTTTTTGGACACATAGTCCTTATATATGAGTTTAAGCTTTAGAAATCGGACTGTAGTTGGAACTGTGGGAAGACGGGTCCAGAATGAGATTTTGTCGACTATGTTAGATCCGTTGAGTGATTTTGGAGTTAGGAGCGTGTTCGGAATGTGCTTTCAAGGTCTGTAGTAGATTTAGGCTTGAAGTTAGAATTTCGGCGATTTTGGCCGATAGGTGGAATTTTGATATCGGGCTGGGAATGGAATTTCGGAAGTGGCTACAAGTCCGTTGTATCATTTATGACCTGTGTGTAAAATTTGAGTTCATTTAGACTAGTTTGAGGTTTTTCAGCATCGGTTGTAGAGTTTGGAAATTTCATAAGTTCTTAGGCTTGAATCCATGTATAATTTGTGATTTTGGTGTTATGTGATGTGTTTTGGAGGCTCGACTAAGTTTAGATAAGGTGTTAGGACTGGTTGGTAATTTTGGTTGAGGCCCCGGGGGCCTCAGGGGGTGTTTCGGATGCTCAACGGGTGATTTCTTTTAACTTGGAAAACAGCTGAACCATTTCTGGTTCTGGTGTCTCGCACCTGTGATGGATTTTTCGCAGGTGCGGAAGAGGGGCTCGTAGGCGTGGACTTGGTCAAGTCAACTAGTCTCACAAGTGCGGTAGAGATTCCGCAGGTGCGGAGCCGCAGATGCGGCCAATTGACCGCAAGTGCGGCCCCATGCCTTTTAGTGGGTTTCGCACCTGCGATGGATTTTTCAAAGGTGCGACACCACAGGTGCGGTCCAAGGGGCGCAGGTGCAAAAATCGCAGGGCAGTTATATCAGATTCGAGGCTTGAATTTTATAACTTCTAAAATCATTTGGAGCTCGAATGTAGGCGATTTGGAGTGAGTTGAGGAAAAGCTTCATAGGTAACAATTCCTAACCATATTCCCTTTGTATATCATTAATTTATAACAATTTCTTCCGTGCAATTAAGGGATTTAGGTGAAAAATCATGCAAATGGGAAGAAATTTCCCCAATTAGGAAATCCAAGAGTTTAATAGGATTTTTGTCGTCGGTTTTCGATGATTCTTGTTCGTGTGAGTTCGTGAGTGAACGGGTGTTCTAAATTTTTAACTTTCACTCGATTCCGAGGCATGGGCCCGGGGGACTTTTTGGGTGATTTTCCTAATTTCGAGTATTAGCTTTGAACTTATTAGCTATTCTGATTCCTTAAAGTGATATTTACATTATGCAATCATATTGAATAGATTTGGGCCATTCGGAGTCGGATACTCGTGACAAGAGCGTGGTTTTGAGTTGAGTAGCACAGTCGAGGTAAGTGGCTTGCCTAACTCTGTGTTGGGGACTTCCCCTAGGCTATTTTAATATTGTGCTATGTTGTTTGGGCGCCGTGTGCGTGAGGTGAAGAGTATGTATACGGGCCATTGTTGCTAAAACTCTGTTTTTTCCTCTATGACTTAAATCATTTCACTCCTAATTCATTGATTCATGTATTGACTATGTAGTTTAGATTAGAAAATAGCATGCCTACCTGTTTTACTTGAACTTCTCCCCAGTTATTACTATGTGTACCATGTTTTAGGTAGTTTTATCCATATTTTTGCTTGTGATTTTTCCTGAACTGTTTTAAACAAAAATTGTATTCGGTATTTGTATTTCATTGCATATTTAAATTGGGACTACGGACGAGATTCTGGGAGATTTCCCCCTGTACTGCATTGCATATTTAAATTGGGAATACAGACGAGATTCCGGGAGCTTTCCCCCTGTACTGCATAACATATTTAAATTGGGACTACGGACGAGATTCCGGGAGCTTTCCCCCTGTACTGCATAACATATTTAAATTGGGACTACGGACGAGATTCCGGGAGCTTTCCCCCTGTACTGCATTGCAAATTTAAATTGGGACTACAGACGAGATTCCGGGAGCTTTCCCCCTGTACTGCATTGCATACTTGTTACTGTGATATATGTTGTGCTGAGCCGAGGGCTCCCTGTTATTATTCTCTTTTAGCTCATTGATCCTACTAATTTGCCTTAGCTTATTATATCTCTCTGTTCATATTTTTATACTGTTTTACTATAAAAATCCAATAGAGCCTTAACCTGACCTAGTCACTACTCGACTGGAGTTAGGCTTGGCACTTACTGGGTACCAAATTGTGGTGTACTCATGCCCTTTCCTGCACATGTTTTTCGTGTGCAGATCCAGGTACCAGTGCTTAGTTTCGAGGCTAGGGGTCCGAGCAACAGCTTCTAGGAGACCGAAAGGTAATTCTGCCGCGTCCGCAGAGTCCTTCGAGTCACCTTCCACTCCAGACTTAGATAGATTTTCATGTAAATTTCCTTACATTGTATAGAGCTATTTTGAGACAGAGCTTGTGACTAAAGTGATATTTCGGGTTTTTGAAAAGTTGTATTTTGTATGCGCTAAGTGGCGATGTTTCATTGTAGACTCACTTATTTCGTCTTTATTTTTATTGCTTTTATTTAATATATGTTTCCGCAATTAGGCTTACCTAGTCGTAGAGACTAGGTGCCGTCACGATGCCTTCGGAGGGGAAATCGGGTCGTGACAGTCCTTGAGACTTGAGTGGTTGATGACTGAGGTAGGCCTGAGAGCGGGGTTGTGAGTGTTATTATGGATCGGGTTGCACGCTGCAGTAGACCTTATTGACTTATTTATTTTTGTGGATTGGGCTATACGCTGCAACATGCCTTATAAGTTTTATATTAGCGCTTGGGCAGGATCCGCCCCTACGGAGTCTGACATCCCAGTAGAGAGCGCAGGTATTACAAAGATAAATACACGTGCTTTGGTTAGGGCGTTAATGCCAAGAACACGTGCAGTGCTGAGTGATTGTGTGTGTGATGAGTGGGTATTTAAGATAGACAGATTGAGTACTCCGAGAGTCTGAGTACCTTACATTTGACCTATATATTTGACATATAAGCATAGAGATGTATCATTCCTCATGCTAGCTATACTTGACAAGTTCTTACAGCCCAAGCGCTATAATCTGCACGGACAACTCACGTGCTATAACATCATATCAGGATCCGCACAGACAACTCACGTGCTAAGGTACAATACCTCACAAACAAGCCCTCGGCCTCACTCAGTCATGAACCTCTCTGGTCTCACAGCCCTCAATAAAGAAAGGAAAAAATAGCCCAAATCAAAGTATTACAGTGTGTTAGAAGGGAAATAACAGAGACTGAGGTAAACATGTACAAGAATCACTATGACTGAGTATAAATACCATGAGCAGGTACATAGCCTAAGCATGATTTCTAACATGAAAGGCAGTCAAATTTCTAGCAGGCAGAAATGCATATAAACACAAACAAAGTCTATTAGACTTCACAGTATCACGGGATGGACCAAGTCTCAATCCTTCACAGCGTACACCCACACGCCCGTCACCTAGTATGGGTGTCACCTCCAAATAGTCACATTATACAAAACTCCGGGTTTCATACCCTCAAGACTAGATTTACAACTGTTACTTACCTCAACAACATAAAATCCTACTCCAGAATGTTCGTTCCCCTCGAATTGGCCTCCAAATGTCCCGAATCTAGCCACAAGCAATAAAATACGATCAATATGGGCTAAAGGAAACAATTCCACAAGAAAAATACCCATTTATAGCTAAAACCCCGAAATCAGCTCAACCCGGCCCCCGGGGCCACGTCTTGAAATCAACCAAAGTCACAAAACCCGAAAACCCATTCTCTCACGAGTCTATTCATACCAATTTTACCAAAATCCGACCTCAATTGCCCCTCCAAAACACCAAAATTCGCTCTTCAAATTCCCAAGCCCTAACCCCCAATTTTTCACTTGAAAACCTCACTAATTAGGTGAGAAAGAAACGAGAAAACACCATAGCTAAGGATAATTAGGCTCAAGGAACTTACATTAGTGATAACCCTCGAATTCCCTTCAAAAATCTCCTCAAAACCTCCAAAGTCCATGTTCAAAATTGTGAAAATGAGAAGAATTCCCCAAGTCCTTTATTTATACTTTCTGCCCAGCAAAACCGCACCTGCGGTACAAATTCCGCATCTGCGGACCAAGATCCACTTCTGTGGAAAATCACTTAAAGCCCTACGACCACTTCTAAGACCAAAGACTGCATCTGCGATCATCGCAGGTGCGTAAACAACCTTGCACATGCGGCTCCCTCTCGCACCTGCGCCTGCTTGCCCGCATATACGACTCTCGTAGGTGCAGGAATATCTTCGCACCTGCGGTTCCTGCCTAGGTCCTCTTTGGCCGCATATGTGGCTCCTCAGTCGCTCATGTGGGTTCGCACATGTGGCTCCCATTCCGCAGGTGCGAGAAACACCAGTAGCAGCAGCTTTGGCTGCATTTTCCAAACTCCAAACACTCCGATAGCCACCAGGAATTACCCCAAGGCCCTCGAGACCTCAACCAAACATACCAACAATTCATATAACCCCATACGGACTTAGTCGAACCTTCGAATCACCCAAAACAACATCAAAACACCAAATTACCCTCAGATTCAAGCCTAAGAACTTTTATACTTCCAAATTCCCCAAACAACGCCGAAACCTATCAAACCACGTCCGAATTACCTCAAATTTTACACACACGTCAAAAATGACACCACGAACCTACTTAAACTTCTGGAAATCCATTCCGACCCCGATATCAAATTCTCCACTGCCAACCAAAATCGCCAAATTTCCTACTTTCGCCAATTCAAGCCTAATTCTACGACGGACTTCCAAATCACATTTCGGATGTGCTCCTAAGTCCAAAACCACCTAATGAAGCTAACAGAGCCATGAAAAATTCAATTCTGAGGTTATTTACACAGAAGTTAACATCCAATTGACTTTTCCAACTTAAGCTTCTACTAAAGAGACTAAGTGTCTCAATTCCTCTCCGAAACCACCCCGGAACCGAACCAAACAACCCGATACGATATAATACACTTTTAAAGCACAAGAGAAGAAGAAATGGGTAAATGGGCTATAACTCTCGAAAACCGGCCGGATTGTTACATCCTCCCCCTCTTAAACAAACGTTCATCCTCGAATGGGTATAGAAACATACCTGGAGCCACAAATAGGTGTGGATATCTGATTTGCATATCCCGCTCGATCTCCCAAGTGGCCTCCCCCACAGGCTGACCTCTCCACTGCATCTTCACTGAAGCTATATCCTTTGACCTCAACTTCCGAACCTGCTGATCCAAAATGGCCACCGGCTCCACATCATAAGTCATATCACCATCCAAATGAACCATGCTGAAATCCAAAACATGGGACGTATCGTCAATATACTTCCGAAGCATAGAAACATGAAACACTGGATGCACACTCGACAAGCTGGGTGGCAAGGCAAGCTTGTAAGCCACCTCTCCTATCAAAGCTCCGCAAAAGGCTTAATAAACCGGGGGCTCAACTTGCCTCTCTTCCAAAACCTCATAACACCCTTCATGGGTGATACCTTCAGCAAAACCTCTCCCCGACCATGAAATACACGTCACAGACCTTCTTGTCCGCATAGCTCTTGTGCCTAGACTGCACCATGTGAAGCCGCTCCTGCATCACTTTCACCTTGTCCAAAGCATCCTAAACCAAGTCTGTACCCAAAAGCCTAGCCTTACTCGGCTCAAACCAACCCATTGGAGATCTACACCGCCTCCCATATAAAGCCTTATACAGAGCCATCTGAATACTCGATTGATAGCTGTTGTTTTATGTAAACTCCACGAGCGGCAAAAACTGGTCCCATAAACCCCCAAAGTCAATGACACAAGCGCGTAACGTGTCCTCCAATATTTGGATAGTGCACTCGGACTGTCCGTCTTTCTGTGTATGAAAGGTTGTGCTCAACTCAACCTGAGTACCCAACTCTTGTTGCATGGCCCTCCAAAACTGCAATGTAAACTGAGTGCCCCTATCTAAGATGATGGAATTTGAGACACCATGCAAGAGAACAATCTCTCGGATGTAAATCTCAGCCAACCGCTTTGAAGAGTAAGTAGTATCAACTGGAATGAAGAGCGCGGGCTTGGTTAGCCTATCCGCAATAACCCAAATAGCATCGAACTTCCTTGAAGTCTGTGGGAGCCCAACTACGAAATCCATGGTAATCCGCTCCCACTTCCACTCTAGGATCTCTAACCTCTGAAGTAAGCCACCCGATCTCTGATGCTCATACTTAACATGCTGACAGTTGAGACACCGAGCCACAAACCCCACTATATCCTTCTTCATCCGCCTCCACCAATAGTGTTGTCTCAAATCCTGGTACATTTTCACGGCACCCGGATAGATGGAATACCGCGAGTTGTAGGCCTCCTCAAGAATCAACTCCCGAAGTCCATCCACATTGGGCACACATATCCAGCCCTGCATCCTCAACACGCCATCATCATCAATAGTCACATCTCTAGCATCACCTTGTTGAGCCCTATCCTGAAGAATGAGCAGGTGGGGGTCATCTTACTGACACTCCCTGATACGGTCATAAAGAGAAGACCTGGAGACCACACAAGCCAACACTCAACTCGGCTCCGAAATATCCAATCTGACAGGCTGACTAGCTAAGGCCTGAACATCAAATGCCAAGGGTCTCTCTGCTGCCGGAAGATATGCTAAACTCCCAAAACTCTCTGCCCGACGACTCAAGGCATCGTCCATCATATTGGCCTTCCCCAGATGGTACAAAATAGTTATATCATAGTCCTTGAGAAGCTCCAACCATCTCCGCTGACGCAAATTAAGATCTTTCTGCTTGAACAGATGCTGCAAACTCCGGTGATCAGTAGTGATCTCATAATGAACCCCGTACAAATAGTGCCGCCAAATCTTTAAGGCATGAATAATAGCTTCTAATTCCAGATCATGGACAGGATAGTTCTTATCATGAGTTTTCAACTGGCGTGAGGCATAGGCAATCACCCTACCTTCATGTATCAAAACACATCCAATACCTATCCTCGAGGCATTACAATACACGGTGTAAGAACCTGAAGCTAATGGCAGAACTAAAACTAAAGTCGTGGTCAAAGCAGTCTTGAGCTTCTGAAAGCTCTCCTTGCACTCATCCGACCACCTGAATAGAGCACCCTTTTGGGTCAATTTGGTCAAGGGCGATGCAATAGATGAAAATCCCTCCACAAAGCAACGGTAATAGCCCGCCAAACCAAGAAAGCTCCTAATCTCCGTGGCTGAGGACGATCTAGGCCAACTCTGCACCGCCTCTATCTTTTTTGGATCCACCTGAGTACCCTCACTAGACACCACGTGCCCCAAGAACGCCACTGAACTGAGACAAAACTCACACTTGGAGAACTTTGCATAAAGCTTCTCCTCCCTCAATATCTGTAATACAATCCTCATATGCTAAGCATGCTCCTTCTGGCTACGAGAGTACACCAGGATTTCATCAATAAATACAATAATGAATGAGTCCAAATAGGGCTGAAATACACTGTTCATCAAATGCATAAACGCTGATGGGGAATTGGTCAGCCCAAAAGATATCACTAAGAACTCAGAATGACCATATCGGGTCCTGAAAGTTGTCTTAAGAATATCCGAATCCCGAATCTTCAGTTGGTGATACCGGACCTCAAATCAATCTTGGAGAACACTCTCGCCCCCTGAAGCTGGTCAAATAGATCATCAATACGAGGAAAAGGATACTTGTTCTTGACTGTGACCTTGTTCAACTGCCAGTAATCAATGCACATCCTCATGGAACCATCCTTCTTCTTCACAAATAGAACCGATGTACCCCAAAGTGACACACTAGGCCGAATAAACCCCTTATCAAGGAGTTCCTGAAGCTGTTCTTTCAATCCTTCAACTTTGCCGGTTCCATACGATACGGTGTAATACAAATGGGCTGAGTGCTCGGCACCAAATCAATACCGAAGTCAATATCCCTGTCAGGCGGCATGCCTGTCAGGTCTGCATGAAACACATCCGAAAAATGACGTACCATCGGAACAGAATCAATGGAAGGAGTCTCTGCACTAACATCCCTCACAAAAGCCAAATAGGATAGACAACTCTTCTTAACCATCCGCTTAACCTTCAAATATAAAATCACCCTACCAGGTACATAGTCTATAGAATAACTCCACTCAACTCTCGGCAACCCCGGCATCGCCAATGTCATAGTCTTAGCATGACAATCTAGAACAACATGACATGGAGAAAACCAATCCATACCCAATATCACATCAAAATCAACCATATTGAGCAGCAAAAGGTCCACTCGGGTCTCCAGACCCCCAATAGTCACCATACATGACCAATATACGCGGTCCACAATAATAGTGTCGCCCATGGGAGTAGATACATGAATAGATGAGACTAAAGACTCACGGGGCATATCCAGAAAATGAGCAAAATACGAGGAAACATATGAATAAATGGAGCCAGGGTCAAATAATACCGAGGCATCTCGGTGGCAAACTGAGACAATACATGTAATCACAACATCTTAAGCAATGGCATCTGGTCTGGCAGGGAGGGCATAGAAACGGGCCTGGCCACCCCCTGATCTTGCCTCCCCCTCTCGGGCGACCCCTAGCTACTGGGCTCCATCCCTAGCTGGCTGACCGGGTGGTGGAGGAACCGGTGTTGGTGCCATCGGTCAAGTACTCCGTTGTGGAGTCCCACCCAATAGCCTAGGGAAATCTCTCATAATGTAACTAAAATTTCCGCACTCGAAACAACCCCTCCTCAGACGGAACAGCTGCTCCTGATGCCCAGAATAACTACCCGGGGATACCTAAGAGGACGGGGCATGATGAGAACTCTGCGATGGTAGTACACTGAATGAGGTCTAGCCCTGCTGATGATTGTGGGGACCATGGCCAGATGATGCACCACGGTGAAATGGGCGAGTTGTCTGAGCCTGCCTGAAATGACGACCTCTACCGTGCTGGAACTGACTCATAGGAGGAGCACCGTAGAATCCACCCTGACCACGAGGCCTCTTGGCCTCCCTCTCAACCCTCTCCTGTCCGTGAACCATCTCAATTTGCCGAGCAATGTCGACAACCTCATCAAAGGTTCATAAGCAACCGTAGCTGAAAAGTGAGACCATCTATAAACTTCACGATCCTCTCCCTGTCTCTGGGAACCAACCAGATAGCATTGTTATCCCCCATTTTAACACGGGTCAAACATATTGGAAAGACCGAGATTTAATTAATTAAAGAGGTCGCCACCTAATTATTTTAAAGATAAATTAGGACACCAATTTTTAGCTAAATAATGCTTAAAATTAACTCTGTTTTATGGTCTACATAGCCTTAAAAATTCTAGATAAGGGTTCCAGTTAATCGTATAGGAAAAGTTGTGAAGACACCCTATATGATCCGATAAATACGGTTAACCGACCAAACTTAGTTACTTGTTAAAAAATGACCAGAAGTGTTGAGTACTACGTTGTCGATTAGTTAACCAGCAAAGATAATCTTAGAATAGAAATACTGGTAAACTTAATAAAAATTGTCCTTTTAAATGGCAAGTACCCTACTAATATTTCTATTTTTTTTAAAAAGCTTGGTTAAGAAAAGCTCTCAAGAATCGGTCACAAAGGTATTTGGTCAAAATGTTATTTTGTCATTTGTATTCAAAACTGTTTGAACTAGAAATCTGATATTATCAAATCCATCTTTTGAAAAGACAAAACATTTTGAAAAAGAGATCAAAACTTCTCTTCTTAAAATATAACAGACTGATTTAAAAACACTTTGATAGGTTTAATATAGATAAATGTAACTAAATGTGAAATCTAAAACTCTATACCAAATGCCAGGTTTTATATTAATAGATTTGTTATAAAATAACGACTGTAAAGTAAATAAACTAAAGACAAGTTTAGAGAGAGACTGATATATTAGTGAACTTTCAAACTGATGTACATAATGAACTGAAATCTCCTCTATTTATAGAAGAAGGAAGCTGCTGTGTAAGCTGCTACTGTAAGCTGTTGTGTAAGCTGCTTGTAAGCTGCTATTGTAAGCTGCTGTGTAAGTTGCTTGTAAGCTGCTACTGCAAGCTGCTGTGTAAGTTGCTTGTAAGCTGCTACTGCAAGCTGCTGTGTAAGCTGCTACTGTACCAAATGTAGATAATCTTCTTCCGGGGGTAATGTTTATCCATAACGGAGTACCAAAATGATAAGCTTCTTCAGGAGGCTTATTTCCAATAGAGTACTAAATTGATAAACATATTTACGGCAGTGTCCTATATGGATAAGCTTCTTCAGGAAGCTTATTTACAACGGAGTACTAAATGAACATCCATTATAT
>ML420266.1:7931-38828 GCA_005239525.1 Nicotiana knightiana
TATGAAATCAACATGCCTTAAAATACAACTTCAGTAAAATCCTTTGAAAAATGTGTTTTCCAACAATTTCAGAAATAAAAATACATGAAGAATTTAGTGTAAAATGAAATAAGTCATAAATAGCCCCTCGGGTAAAAACATGAATCATAAATTGCCCCTCGAGTAGAACATCACTCAGCATACCTCACAACCACTCAGTATCAGCCCCTCGGGCAACCTCACTATCACTCATTCCTCCAGTCACTCGACACTCGCACTCAATAAGTACCTACGCTCATTGGGTGTGTTTACAGACTCCAGAGGGGCTCCTTCAGCCCAAGCGCTAATATCAATCCACCTTGTGGCATATCATATCCTCATAATCAGTCCCTCAACCTCACTCAGTCAGAAACTCTCAAAAGCCCTTCGGGCGTATCAGTAAAATGGGGTACTCGACCAAAAACATCATTTTATATCTCAAAATAGTGTAAGTAAAGCTGAGTTTCGAAATCAGTTAAATATAACACGACTGAGTGTAAATCATAAGTCAACACAGTGAGGAAAATAGCAGTAAACAGAAAAGCCCCCAAGGGGTCTAAACAAGCCGGCACGAGGCCCCAAACATGGCTTATAGCCCAAATATAGCAATAGTTTTAGAACACAATTTAACATATGATTTAGAGTAAAATACGCAACTCAATAGTTGCCGCGGAGAGGACCAAGTCCAATCCAAAAATCAGTGCACGCCACATACTCGTCATCCGACACGTGTGCCATTCTAAGATAGTGAGAAATACGAAGTCCGGAGTTTCATACTCTCAGGACAGTATTTATAGCCATTACTTACCTCTACCGGGCCACAATACTAATCCGCGATGCTCTTTCCCCTCAACTCGGCTCCTGATTGCTCCGAATCTAACCAAAACCAGATTAACATCATCAATATACGCTAAAGGAACAAAACCCAATCGAAAGCTATCAATTTTAAGCACAATTTCCGAAATTGGCCAAACCCGAGCCTAGGGCCCACGTCTCAGAATTCGATAAAAATCGCGTCACAAGAATCCTTATCCCTTCCCGAGTCTACACATATAAAATGCATCAAAATCCGACCACAAACAACTCCCAAATTCCTTAATTACAAGTCTCAATTTTTCCCAAGCCCTAAACCCCCAATTCATGCCATTAATCCACAAATTCCAAGCCTAATCCGTCACAAAATAACATAGAATCGAGTTTATAATCTGGGAAACTTACCTCCACTGAAGACTCTCGAATTCCTCCTTCAATTTGCTCCCAAACTAGCTCAACCTGCATGCAAAAATGAAAGAAATGCCAAAATTTCGCGGAGGCACCTATTAATACTGTCTGCCCAGTTAACCCGCATATGCAGACAATTCTTCGCACCTGTGGGCCCGCACCTGCAGTCCTAGGTGCGCACCTGCGCAATTCCATTAAAAGTCCAATTCTCGCACCTGCGGTGATTCACCCGCACATGCGGCCCATGCCTCGCACCTGCGGATTCCTCCAGCCTGACCTATTTTCGCACCTGCGCAAAGACCTTCGCACCTGCGGCCATCGCACCTGCGACTCTCTATCCGCAGGTGCGACCACACCAGGAAAATGACACCAGCAGCAACTTTGCTGCAAATTCCTAAGTCCAAACCTCCGTTAACCATCCGAAATCATTCTCGAGCCCCTCGGGGCCCCAACCAAACATACCAACACATACCATAACCTCATTCGAGCTTAGTCGATCCTTCAAAACACCAAAAACAACGCAAAAATACCAAAATCACATCAAATTCAAGCCTATGAACTTTGAAACTTCTAAATTTCGTCAATGATGCCGAAACCAACCAAAACACATTCGATTGACCTGAAAATTTGCACACATATCCAAAATGCCATTACGAACCTGCTCCAATTGATAGCCTATTTTCCCATGCCGACCGAAAATCGCCAAAAAACTAACTTTCGTCAATTCAAGCCTAATTCTATACCGGACATCAAAACTTCATTCCGAACACACTCCTAAGTCCCAGATCACCTAGAGAAGCTATCCGAGCCATAAAATCCACATTCCGTGGTCGTTTATCAATAAGTCAACTCCCAATTGTCTTTTTCAACTATTAAGCTAATTTAAGAGACTAAGTGTCTCTGTTCTCACCACGACCACGCCCAACCCGAACCAACCGACCCGACACAACATAAATAGGCTAAGCAACATACGATAAATCAGAAACGGGAGAAACGAGGCTAATATCACAGAACGACCGGGCAGGTCGTTACAAGGTGCCACCTAGCCTCACAACATGGTTAGTCACCTTAGGCTTAATTAAAGCTTCACACGTGCTGCCACATTTTTGGCTTGATCCAAAAGCCTTAATTAATCACCCACCAATTCTTAATTAACTAGTTAATCTCCCATTAACCAATAATTAACCAATTACCTACATAATTAATAATGATCTCAAATTACTTAAAATACTACTCCACTTTATATATCTTACTATCAAGGTCATGTGGTATATTACTAGTCCATAAATACCCGAAATTATAGCTTGGACCGTATTTTATCTCCAAATGTCGAACTTCGACCAACCTCATTTTCTTCAACTCGTTTTCCCTCTCACCTTAACGACTTTACTTATCACTTGTTATAAATATCATAAATACTTATAACCTTGAAGATAGTCTTGTCCTCATCCTAAAGTTCTACTATTAAAGTTTTAAGATATTAATAAAGCATGATACCATATAAAATCAATACATACACTATTATTTCATTAAAACATCCATGTAAAAATGCATATGTTTTCTCAACTTCTAATTTTCCTAATCTCATATAAAGAGTACAAATGTTTGTACGCTTAATTCTTAAAATGGTAAAAAGATAAACCTTCTTTTCTTGTGAGAAAATAATTTCTATATTTACAATAAATAAAATCTCATAAACTTCCTCATATTATGTGTATAATTTAAAGCATATTCGAAAGCAGTAATATTAATAACTATATAAAATCATATTTTTCAAATTTTTTTACAAAAATGTTCCACTCAAATACCATATCAAATGTATTTAACGGTATCAATGTTGTTAAACTTAGGGGGTCTTACAATAACATAGTCACAAATTCTCTATAATCTCATGAATAGTCTTAATCCCTTCAAGCTCATACGGATTACTACGACTTATCCTAATATTGAAGTACGGGATGTAAAAATAAGATTGGAATTCCAACATGCAATAGGTCTCTCAAGAAGAAGCTCTTAACTTACCCAGACTAAGATAGTTGAGTTCTGTCAAGACTGAAAATCAACAACCACAACAACAACAACAAATAGGTTTCAGATGAGTCTTTCTGTGCAGTTGTTTTTTGTATTCCTGTAGATTATCAGATGGTTCAGAGAAATTCGAGATGAAATCTAAGAATACAAATGTAAAATAACTAAAATAACAATAATCCCTAACTGCATGTTGAAAATGTTGTCTTACAGAATCCTTATAAAAAAAACCCCAAACATAAATTTATATATAAACTAGTATGGGTATAAAAAAGGAAAGGAATAGGGTCACTAGAAGCTATATGAGAGAAATCAGTTGTGCAATTTTTCTACCACAAAATCGATATGGATTTGAACAACAGCTATATGAGATTTTCGTTCCTAAAAGAAAAAAGGAAAAAATTAAGGATTTGAACACATACCTGAAAAATGAGATTCAAATTTTGATCAGAGAGAATTAGATTTGGGTAAAATTTTAGCAGAGAAATAATTTTAGAGAGAGGGGGGAGGGATTTCTAGAGAGGAGTGAATTCTAGCAAAGAAGTGTTTATGGGTTTGTGTGTTTGTGCTTCATTTCTTTTGATTAGAAAGAATGGGATTTTTTTAATTTTCTTTTGTTAATTTAAATTAAAATATCCAGGGTATAGTAACAACCCAGTCGCTCCAAATTAACTTCATCAGCGATAAGTTAAAAGTTGCCACAAATAATATGGTGCCAAAATTTTATTCTTCGCAGGACCAAAAATTTTAGCAACATCAGAGGCGACCTCAGAAAAGTCGCTGCTAAATATTTACCGTTAGTAGCGACCTTTACTATCAGTGCTAATGGTATAAATGTTATAGCAACCTATAGGGTCGCCGCTATATGTTGCCACTAAAAATCCCAATTCTTGTAGCGAGTGATCATATTGAAGAATCCATAGATAATATGGATATCCACTTTATCCTCCGTTTTAATCCATTTTTTATCCGTATTAAATATGGACCGCTTCTAATAATTTATCTGCTTTTTACATTAGCCATTTTCGACCCGTCCATATCTAACCCGACCCGCCCGTTTGCCACCCCTATTCAGGACTATGGTTTGTGATAATGATAATGAATGGCATTGATATTAATAAATTTGTTTGTTTGGTATTGTTGGGTATTTTTTTCTTATAGTTTTTAGAACTTATGGGTGTAGGTCACATTTCATATTTTTCAAATAAAAAGGTGAAATAAGTTGTGAAAAATTATGTCCAAACATATTTTCATCTGTAAACCTAAATTCACCAAAATCAGATTTTTAATACAAATTTGAGAATATATGGCCAAACGCTAGCTTAGTTCCCTGGTCTCAAATAGAGGTATGAAATCTAATTCTGCACAAAGAAAATTTCTTGAGGAAATACCAAAATTGCTAAAGATCTAGAAAGAGGTAATGAGACTCATTGGACGGGCATTAGCACTCAGTTGATTCATTTCCCGTTCCTCGGAAAGATGCCTTACATCTCCGTCGCACTAAAGAACAATAAAACATTTAGTGGACACCCAAATGTCAACAAGTTCTACGAGACCTAAAGATGTATGTATTAAACCAGCCGCTCTTTTCCAAGCTTCGACCGCAAGAAGAACTACTGATGTATCCAATACATGAGATGGATCACCGTGATACTTCCGGAGCATAGAAACATGGAATACCGGATGAACTCCTACTAGGCTGGAGGCCAGGGCAATCTCATAAGAAACCTCCCCCACACGCTGCAATATCTCAAAAAGACCAATGTACCTCGGGCTCAGCTTTCCCTTCTTCCCGAACCTCATGACGCCCTTCATAGGTGATACCCGAAGCAAGACCCGCTCTCCAACCATGAATTCTAAATCGCGAACCTTCCAGTTCGCATAACTCTTCTGTCTAGACTGGGCTGTGCGAAGTCTATCCTGAATCACCTTCACCTTATGCAGGGTATCCTGGACCAAGTCTGTACCCAACAATCGGTCCTCGCCCAGCTCAAACCAACCCACTGGGGACCGACACTTCCTATCATACAGAGCCTTATACAGTGCCATCTGAATGCTGGACTGATAACTATTGTTGTAAGAAAACTCCACAAGTGGCAAGAATTGGTCCCATGACCCTCCAAACTCCATCACGCAAGCACGGAGCATATCCTCTAGAATTTGAATCGCGCGCTTGGACTGCCCGTCCGTCTGAGGGTGAAATTTTTTGCTCAACTCCACCCTAGTACCCAACTCCTGCTGTACAGCTCTCCAGAACCGTTATGTAAACTGTGTACCTCTGTCTGAAATGATGGAAACTGGGACACCATGAAGGCGGACAATCTCTCGGATGTAAATCTCAACCAACCTCTCTGAAGAGTAAGTAGTCATCACTGGGATGAAATGAGCTGACTTGGTCAGCCGGTCCATAATCAGCCAAATAACATCGAACTTCCTCGAAGTCCGTGGGAGTCCAACTACAAAATTCATGGTGATCCGCTCCCACTTCCACTCTAGGATTTCTAACCTCCAAAGCAAGCCACCCGATCTCTGATGCTCATACTTAACCTGCTGACAATTGAGACACCTAGCCACAAACCCAACTATATCCTTCTTCATCCTCCTTCACCAATAGTATTGTCTCAAATCCTGGTACATCTTCGCAGCACCCGGATGGATGGAATACAGCAAGCTGTGGGCCTCCTAAAGAATCAACTCCCGAATCTCATCCATATTGGGAACACACATCCGGCCCTTCATCCTCATAACACCATCATCACCAATAGTCACATCTCTAGCATCACCGCACCGAACCCTGTCCTGAAGGACTAAAAAACGGGGGTCATCATACTGACGCTCCCTGATACGGTAATAAAGAGAAGACCGCGAGACCACGCAATCCAATACTCGGCTTGGCTCTGAAATATCCAGTCTCACAAACTGGCTGGCTAAAGCCTGAACATCCAATGCTAAGGGTATCTCTACTGCTGAAGATATGCTAAACTCCCCAAACTCTCTGCCCGGTGACTCAACGCATCGGCCACTACATTGGCCTTCCCCGAGTGGTACAATATAGTGATGTCAGAATGCTTAAGTAGATCCAACCATCTCCGCTGACACAAATTAAGATCCTTTAGCTTGAACAGGTGCTTCAAACTCTGGTGATCAGTGAAGTTCTCACAAGGAGCACCGTACAAATAATGGCGCCAAATCTTCAAAGCGTGAACAATAGCTGCTAACTCAAGACCGTGGACAAGATAATTCTTTTCATGAACCTTCAACTGTCTGGATTCATAATCAATCACCCTACTGTCCTGCATCAACACCCGCTCCAAGACCAATCCGCGAGGCATTACAATAAACAATGTAAGACCCTGAACCTGTAGGCAATACCAATACTGGGGCTGTAGTCAAAGTTGTCTTGATCTTCTTAAATCTCTCTTCACACTCCTCTTTCCACATGAACGGAGCACCCTTCTGGGTCAGCTTGGCCATAGGTGCTGCAATATATGAAAACCCCTCTACAAAGCGACGGTAATATCCCGCCAAACCAAGGAAACTGCGGATCTCCGTAGCTGATGAAGGTCTAGGCCAACTCTGTACTGCCTCCACCTTCTTTGGATCTACCTTGATCCCATCACTTGATACTACGTGGCCCAAGAATGCAACTAAGTCAAGAGAGAACTCACACTTAAATTTTTTTGCATACAACCTCTTCTCCCTCAAAGTCCGAAGCACAGTCCTCAGGTGCTGCTCATGATCTTCCCGAGTCCAGGAATACACTAGAATGTCGTCAATAAACACAATGACGAAGGAATAAATATAAGGCTGAAACACACTTTGAATCAAATTCATAAAGGCTGTTGGGGCATTGGTCAGCCCAAAAAACATGACAAGGAACTCATAATGACCATATCTGGTCCTGAAGGCAGTCTTCGGGATATCCGGCTCTTGAATCTTCAACTGATGATAGCCTAAACGCAAGTTGATCTTGGGAAACACCCTGGCACCTTGTAACTAATCAAATAAATCATCAATGCGAGGCAATGAATACATGTTCTTCACTGTAACCTTGTTCAACTAGCAATAATCAATGCACATACACATAGAACCATCCTTTTTCTTCACTAACAAGACTGGAGCACCCCAAGGTGACACACTAGGCCTAATGAATCCCTTATCAAGCAATTCCTGCAACTGCTCCTTCAACTTCTTCAACTCAGGAGGAGCCATACGGTAAGGAGGAATATGGGCTGAATGCCTGGCAATAAATTAATGCCAAAATCAATCTCTATCGGGCGGCATGCCCAGAAGGTCAGCTGGAACACATCAGAGAAGTACCTCACTACTGGAACTGACTCAACTGTAGGGGTATCAATACTGACATATCTCACATAGGCCAAATATGCATCACACCCCTTCTCAACCATTCACTGAGCCTTAAGAAATGAAATGACCCTGTGGGGTGTATACTCTAAGGTACCTCTCCACTCTAAGTCGCGTTAAGACCATCATAGCCAGCGTCACGGTCTTAACATGACAATCAAGAATAGCATAATGGGGCGACAACCATTCCATGCCCAATATAACATCAAAATCTACCATGTTGAGAAATAATAAATCGGCTCTGGTCTAAAAACCACTAAGAGCAATCAAACACGATCGATATACGCAGTCCACAATAAGAGAATCTCCCACATGAGTAGATACATAAATAGGGGAACTAAAAGAATCCCAAGATACCCCCAAATGTGGAGTAAAATAAGAAGACACATATGAATACGTAGAGCATGAGTCAAACAATACCGATGCATCTCTATGACAGACTGGGACAATACATGTGATGACATAATCGGAAGCAACTGCCTCTGAACGAGCTGGAAGGGCATAATACCTGGCCTGGCCTCCCCCTCTAGGGCGACCTCGACCTCCACCTCGATCTGCCTGAGTAGGTGGGGTGGTAGCTGGGGCTGGAAGTATGGCTGGAGGACCCGATGGAGCACGTGGTGGGTGAGAGATCTGTGGAGGTGTACCCCTCCTAAGTTTGGGGAAATCCCTCACCATATGATGAGTATCACCACACTCAAAACAACCCCTCGGAATACGCGACAGCTGTGACTGGCTCGGGCCAGGTCTGCTGGACTGGCCGCTAATAGAACCACGAGCCAGAGGCACATTAGATATTGGCGGTTCATAATAAGGCTCCTGAGGCCTAAGAGGATATGGAACACCACTGGCGGCTAGAAGAGATGAATGAACAGGGCAACTTACAAAAGCCCTACCATGGCGTGCTGCTGGCGCACGAGATCCTGAATAATGACCAGTCTCTCGAGACCTCTTGGCCTCTCTCTCCTCTCTGTCCCGGGAAAGCATACCGTCCACTCTCCTAGCAATACTCACGACTTGCTGATAAGAGATATCCATATCCAACTCTTTAGTCATACTGGTCGTGATACTGGGGTGGTGTCCCTCAATGAAGCGACAAACCCTCTCTTTGACTGTAGAAGCCAAAGCCGGTGCATGCCGGGCCAACTCACCAAAATGGACTGCATACTCTGACACAGTCATAGAACCCTACTGCAGCTTCTCAAACTCTGCGCGCCAAGAATCGCTGAGGCTCTGAGGGACATACTCATGCAAAACATATCTAATAACTGAGTCCAAGTGAGTAAGGCTACCTCGTATGGACTACTCAGCTCATAGGCACGCCACCACTGATATGCCACTCCTCTCAGCTGGAAAGCGGTCAAAGAAACCACAGTCCTCTCCGCTATGCCCATAGTATGGAGGATACGATGACACTCCTCAAGAAAACCCAGAGCATCCTCTGAAGCTAATCCACTGAAAGTGGGTGGGTGGTACTTCTTGTACCTCTCAAGTCTAAGCTGCTCTGCCTCAGAAGCATCTACCCTAGTCTCATGCTGAAGCGGAGCCACTGGGGGCATAAGAATAAACTCTGGGGCTTGATCAACCTGGAACCTCTGCTCAGGAGTACGGGATGCGGGAGTTTGTGCCCTTCCCCCGGCCTGAGATGTGGTAGGAGCTATCAGAATCAGTCCAGCCTGAGCTAAAGTGATGAACATGCTCATGAACTGGGCTAGAGTCTCCTGGAGGGCTGGAACAATAATAGGAACCTCCGGTGCCGGCCCTCCAACTAGAGCTACTGGGGGATCCTCTATTGCAGCTCGCGCAAGTGCTCTGGCTGCACCATGTGGTCGTCCTCTACCCCGACCTTGGCCTCAGGTGGCTCTGGCAGGGGGCTCGGGTTCCTGATCGTCGGATCTCCCGATACGGGTCCTCACCATCTGTGAGAAAGAATAGAATAGAAAATTTTAGAATTTTGATGTCAATAACTCACACGACATGGAAATCAAAGAAGTATGATTGTTCTTAAGAGTTCCATAGCCCCCCGAAGATAAGTATGGATGTCTCCATACCAATCCGTGAGACTCTAATAAACCGGCTTGTGACTCACGATACCTATGAACCTAAAGCTCTGACACCAACTTGTCACGACCTATTTTCCCCCTTCGTAAGACATCGTGACGACACCTAGTCGCTACGGCTGGGTAAGCCTATTAACTTTGAAATAACAGAAATACGCAATAATTGGATAGCTAAGCTTCAAAATATACTATATAATGGTAGACTGCCGCTCGACATATACAAGTAAAACCAATACTCGAATTTACACAATACTTCCCAAAACCCGGAATTACGAGTCACAAGATCTAAGAAAAACTGTCTAAGTTGTCTCTTATACATAGTCTAAGAGATAAGGAGGGAATACACTATAAAAGGTAGAGGGGACTCTGAGGATCAACGTTCGCGTGCAGATATACCTTGAAGTCTCCGGTAGGCTACTGCGGCTGCACTAATAATGAGGCGGACGATAGGTACCTGATCTGCACAAGGAAAGCATGTGCAGGAAGGGTGTGAGTACACCACAATGGTACCCAATAAGTGCCAAGCCTAACCTCGCTCGAGTAGTGACGAGGTCAGGTCAGGGCTCTATTGGAACACACACACACACACTATATATATATATATATACATATATATATACAATGAAGTAAACAAGAGGAAATATCACAATAATAACGACTGAAATGTAACAATGAACGAATCATGGAATAACATAACTCAGAACACAACTGTTCAACAGAGGATCTCCCGGGATACCTTCCCGTAGTCCCAAACGTAAATGTGCAGGGGGATCTCCCAGAATACCGTTCCATAGTCCCAAAGTAAATATGCAAGACATGGCGATCTCTCGGAATACTCTTCTGTAGTCCCAAAGTAAATATGCAATACAGGAGGATCTCCCGGAATACCATTCCATAGTCCCAAAGTAAATGTGCAGCAAAATGACAAGATAAATCATAGCACGGAGTCTCACAATTTATCCTAAGTGTAAGCTAAGGAAAAACAGGTAAAACCACTAAGCATGCTGCACGTGGTTCAAGTAAACAATTAAGGCAAATAGGCATGTTTTTCTTAGTCTAACATAATGCTACACAAGTTAATAAGCTCAAATAAGAGGAAAGATAGATTTGCTTTTTAATAAAAATCGGGTTTTACAACAAACAACTCGTGTACGCACTCTTCACCTCACGTACACGATGCTCAAATAACAACAACAATACCAATACTACGGGGAGTTTTCCTCACACAAGGTTAGGCAAGACACTTACCTCGAACCAAGCTCAATCAATCCGAAATTATGCTCTTGCCACGAGTATTCGACTCCGAATGACCCAAATCTAACCAGAACTAATTACATAACATTAATACAACTACAAGAAACTAATATAACTAACAGAATCAAAGTTAAAGCAAGGAATTGGAAAATCGCTAAAAAATTCTCTGAAAATGATCAAAATAGAGTTAGGAATCGTTACCCAATGATTTCCTCTGAAAAACTCTCAAAAATTCACGTTCCTCCGAGCTTACAATCGAATTTTTGTGTTATGAACTCAAACCCTAGAAAATGCCCTTTTCTGCCAAGCGATTTCCGCTTCTGCGATCCAAGGACCGCATCTGCAGTCTCGCACCTGTGGAAGAACCATCGCAGGTACGAAATCCACTTAAATGGGGTAGGACCACATCTGCGAGCACTGGGCCGCACCTACGAGCCCGCTCCTGTGGTCCCCTAACCACTCCTGCGCTTCCGCTTCTGTGGACTCTCTACCGCACCTGGGATGCTAACTGACAAGGCCCATATATGCATTTGCAGTTCCATAGCCGCTTCTGCGGCTCTGCACCTGCGGCCCAAAGTGCGTAGGTGTGGTTACACCAGATACAACAACATCAACAATTCACTTAAGTCCATTTCAACCCGTTAAGCGCCCGAAACTCACCCGAGGCCACCAGGGCCTCAACCAAACTTACTAACCACTCCTATAACACCATATGAACTTAGTCAAGCCTTCAAACCACATCGAACAACATTAAAAACACGAATTATACATGGATTCAAGCCTAATGAACTTTGAATTTCCAAATTCTACCAACAATGTCGAAACATATCAAATCTTGTCCGAATGACCTCAAATATTACACACAAGTATAAAATGACACTATGAACCTACTCCAACCTCCGTAATTCCATTCCGAGCTCGATATCAAAATTTCCACTGCTAACCCAAAATCAGAAAAATTCCAACTTTCGCCAATTCAAGCCTAAATCTACTATGGACCTCCAAATCACATTCCGGACGCGCTCCTAAGTCCAAAATCACCTAAGGGAGCTAACGGAACCATAAAAATTCAAATCCTAGGTATTTACACACAAGTCGATATCCGGTCAACTTTTCCGTCTTAAGCTCCCAAATAAGAGGCTAAGTGTCTCAATTCATTTCAAAAACCAATATGAACCCCTCCCGGCAAAACAAAATAGCAAAACTAGATATGGGAAAAGAAGTTAATAGGGGATCGGGGCCCTAACTCTCAAAACGACCGGCCATGTCATTACATCTAGGTTCTCACCCTTGAAAAGGTTAGCTTTAGCACTCATAATGGCCTCATGGAAACTAATGCCTTATTTTTAATGTCATCCTATTTTCGTGGTGACTACCTTATTACAATGGAATATTCTTCATAAGCCAGAACTCTCTTAACGTATTACTAAATGGGCCTTTGAACTAAGCACATTTGATAGTACACATCAACCCCGCATTGCACTCAAGTCGCAAGTCCTAGCTGACTTTGTCGTTGACTTCAGTATTGGAAATTGAGTTTTGATAATCAACAGATATTTTTCTGTCGAGTCTTAGACCGTGGCTCTATTAGTGGTTCCTGTATATGTTAGAGTCCTTACAAGAATGGGATTCACTTTCGTGCATGACAATCGTCTATTTACACTATGTTGACCTGGCAACCACAAGGAAACATCATTAAATTTTCGCAGATCTTTATGGGTTGAGTTTAGGCCAAAATTTAAGGAAGTACTTATGGAAGTAAAATCTACATCTTTGGAATATCGAATAAAATATTTTTACTTTCTTTATTTGCTAGGGTTAGGTGATTTGGTGCCACTGGGTGAACATCCTTCTATTCCTAGTCGTATACTATGTATTAATACATATACTCTGATTTTATGTTTGCACAACTTGAGCCCCTACAAAATCTAAGAGATCTTTCTTGTGAGCAACAACTTTATGAGAACTAAGAGCAAGACAAAGTGAAGAACCTAGTTTCAAAGATTGATTCAAGTTTAGTTCATTTTGTAATCTTACTTTGCTTGTACTGTAAGCTATTTGTAGGTGTCACTACCCCAAATCCACTAGTCGTGATGGCAGCTAACCCAACCCGCTAGGTAAGCCAACTAATAACTAACCAATTCCAATAATATTAACAAGACAATGAAGTAAAGAAATTATCTAAATCTTATACATTTCCCAAGGACTGATAGTACAAATCATGAGCTTCCAAGAATAGAGTTTACAAAGATAATATAAAACATCGTCTCTTTGAAAAGTACATAAATAGAGTTTTATAGATCTAAAGATACCACGAACGAGGGAGGATACAACAAGGACGCGGGTATATATTCAATCCAGCTCCTATCGAACACAGCAACATAAGTAGCCAACATCTGCACGCAAGGTGCAGAAGTGTAGTATGAGTATAACCGACCCCATGCATTTAGTAAGTAACAAACCTAACCTTATGTTGAAAGTAGTGATGAGCTAACACAAGGCCGGGTTCAATACTAAAATCCCACAACAGTTCATAACAACATAAATACAAGTATAAAAGAGGTATCTCAGAAGTAAAAATGCTCAGCTCGTTCACAGTTCCCAAAAATGGTCATGCTTTTCAAGTATCTCAGTGAAAAACCCAAATCTCTTACCGAAAATGCCAAAACTCCAATCCGAGGTCAAATGCTAAAAAGTCAAACTTGGTCAAATCTTCCAACTTAAAGCTTCAATTTATGAAGTTCATTCTTCCAAATAGTTTTTGAATAACGTTAAAAACAAAACCGACGAATAATACATTTCATAATACATCATCTGGAGATACTCATGCCCTCAAGCTATCGAGCGAAGTGCAAATGCTCAAAACGGCCGGTCGGATGGTTAAAATTACGGAAAGGGGTAAGTGTTATGCCTAACTTTGACTTGAGGGAATTAGGACTTGATTGATATAATTTCTACTTGATTTATGTGTGGGGATGGTGTATATACAAGTTCACGAGTGTATATGTGTAGTCGTGGGTTCAGCATTCGGGTTGGGATATTTATTTATTATTTTTAATTATTTCTTACCTTGTTTAGTCCATGTTATTAATTGTTAAATGCTTTAATTTTTAATTATAATTACTTGTTGAATTCATGCATTTATTTGTTACATGCCTTACTTGTTAATTGATTCTTTGTATCCGCGCATTTATTTATTATCTGTCATTACTTGCTATATGATTTTGCATGCTATCATGTAACTATCTTATCCCCTTTGTGATATTCTTTGTTTGGTTCCTTTATTGCGTTTTATTTTGTGATATGCTGTAGTTGGTTGTAGTTTGTTCATTTATTTCATGTTTTTTGGGATCGTATTGTGCGCCGCAACGGTTATATATATTATTGTTTGGTATAGTTGCATGCCGCAATGGTAATTATTGTAATTTTTGGGATTGGGTTGCACATTGAAACAATTTTGAATCAATTTGATATGATATAAAGAAATAAGGACGGAATATTATATGAACATACGATGATATGGTGGGATCAGGTTGCCTTCCACAACAAATTTGATGTGTTGTAAGTTATTTGTTATTGTAGATTGTTCTCGGTGTTGTGATATGTGCTTCGAGATTTTTTTATTCTGGGTCCCTTTTGGTGGTTTTCCTACGGGTCCAGTTATTTGACTTTAATGTTTATTTCTATTCTTGTTTCTATTATTATTATTTCGTACAAGTTTATTGTGAGTGCCTTTTCATAGCCTCGTCACTACTTCGTCGAGGTTAGGCTCATCACTTATAGAGTACATGTGGTCGGTTGTACTCATGCTACACTTTTTCATTTCTTGTGCAGATATCCGAGTTTTTCCCAACGGCATGTAGAGGATATCTTGCCCGGAACGGCTATTAGTATGAGACTTGAGGTAGAGTCGCTAGGGTTCGCAGTCTACGCCACCCCCTTCCATTATGTCTTTACTGTTACCTATTTCAAATAGTTGTACTTTTTTCATACTTTATCTATAGTACTGTAAATGTTTATGTATTCCTGACGCCATATTTATGGGATATGTTTAGTTTACGCTACATGGTATTTATCATTTCTATTTCAGACTACCACAATTCTCTATTATTAATGTTTTGATTTAAATTGTTAAAACTCGTTAAGTAATTAGCTAATGTTGGCTTGCTTAGAAAGTGAAAATGTTAGGCAGCATCACGGCCCCAAGGTTGGGATTTCAGGTCATGACAAATTGGTATCAGAGCACTAGGTTTCCTAGGTCACACGAGTCATGAGAAAGCTTAGTAGAGTCCGGAGGATTGGTACGAAGACGTATGTACTTATCTTCTAGAGGCTATATTGCTTTAGGAAAATTTCACTTCTTCCTCTCTCTATCATGGAACTTTGTTCTATTATTAAAGTTTGAACCATTATATTCTTGTTCTATCACAGATGGTGAGGACATGCACAACATCTACAGCGGGGACAAAAGCCAGAGCCCCCTGTTGTAGCCACTACCAGAGGTGGGGGTCGGGCCAAGGTAGGGGCCAAGATCATCCTAGAGCACATGCATCATCACCCGTTGTAGAGCCTCAGATCGAGCATGAGGAGGAGATACATGTTCAGACTGCACCAGTCGGACTCGCTCAGGTCCCAGAGGGATTCTTGCTACTCTCATGCTTCAGGATGCCCTAGTCTGCTTAGTGGGCCTTATGGAGAGTGTGGCCCAGGCCGAAGTAGTTCCTACGGCACCAACTATTTCTCAAGCTGGGGGAGGAGCTTAAAATTCCGCCACTCACACTTTGGAGTAGATGGCTCCCATGTATCAGACTCTAGCAGTTCTAGCAGTTGGAGTAGTTTAGCCTGCTATTTTTAAAAAATTCGAGGAGAGGCGCACGCTGTCTTCAGGGGGATTGATGAGATTTGATAAGTTCACAAAGCTCTTTCTTATCCATTTTGGTGATACACCTTCTGAGGACTCACATGATTATTTGGATCGTTGCCACGAGTTGTTGCGCAACATGGTTATTATGGAGTACAACGGTGTCAACTTCGTAGTGTTTCAGATGACCAGCTCTATCATTAGATGGTGGAAGGATTATGTTTGAGCCAAACTAGCAGGTTCACCTCCTCTCACTTGGGATCTATTTTCATAGCTATTTTTTGATAAGTTCATTCCTTTTACTCTGAGAGAGGAGTACCGCAGGCTGTTTGAGCGCCCCTAGAAGGATAGCATGACTGTTTCCCAGTACGATACCCAATTTGTAGATTTATCTCGCCATGCAATTATTTTGCTCCCTATTTAAAGGGAGAGGGCGAGGAAATTCATCAATGGTCTTACTTTTGGTATCAGGATACAGATGGCCAAGGAGAGGGCATGATTTTTCTTTCCATATGGATGTAGAGATTGCTAGACTAATCGAGATAATTCGTGGTCAAGGTAGAGAGGCGGTATCTATGAAGACTCATCATTTTGGTTGTTTCAGTGGTGCCTCATCTAGAGGCAGAGGTTTATTTGGTAGAGGCCATCCTCACAGGCCGATCCAATCAGTGCTTCAGGTAGCACACGACACTTCGGGCAGCCATAGTTCTTGTGGGTCTCATCCTGAGCAGCTAGCCTACAGAGCACCTTCAGCTCCCATAAGGGCACCACCAATTCAGAGATATCACAATGGTTATCTGGGCCATCATGGTCATTCTCATCTTGAGCAGCCACAAAAGCCGAGAAAATGCTTTAAGTGTGGAGGTATGTGTCATATCAAGGGGTACTTTCCCAGACTTTAGAGTAGTGTGCCTCAGCAGGGTTCATGTGCGATGATTCCGGCACCGACTGGTCCACCACCTACAAATATAGCTAGAGGCGGGGGTCAAGCAGCTAGAGGTTGTGGTTAGGCCGTCAGAAGTGGAGGCCAGCCAATTAGAGGCTGTCCGAGAGGTGGAGGTTAGAGTGGTGGGGTCCAATCATGTTTCTATGCATTTCAAGCTAGACTTGAGGTAGAGTCATCTGATGCCATCATCACAAGTATTATTCTGGTTTTCCATAGAGGTGCCTCAGTTTTATTTGATCCGGGTTCTACTTATTCATTGGCATCCTAGTTTTCTTCTTATCTGGTTATTCCATGTGATTCTTTTAGTGCTTCTGTCTATGTGTCGACGCCTGTGGGAGATTCTATTGTGGTAGATCGTGTTTATCACTCGTATGTGGTTTCTATTGGGAGCTATGAGACTAGGGTAGATCTTCTACTTCTTAATATGGTGGAGTTTGATGTTATCTTAAGCATGGATTAGTTGTCACCTTATCACGCTATTTTGTATTGTCAAGCCAAGAAGGTGATATTAGTCATGTCGGGGTTTCCTCAACTAGAGTGGAGAGTGACTCCAGCACATTCTACTAGCAGGGTTATTTCTTATGTGAAGGTTCAACGTATGGTCAAGAAGGGATGTTTGGCATATCTGGCCTATATACATGATTATAGTGTAGAGGTTCCTTCCATGGATTTAGTACCAATTGTGCGCGAGTTTCTAGAGGTGTTTCCTACAAATTTGCCGTAGATGACACTCGATAAAGATATTGACTTCTGTATTGCCTTGGCTTTGGGAACTCACCCTAATTCCACCATATTGTATGGCCACAGTTGAGTTGGAGGAGATGAAGGTGCAGTTGCAGGATTTTCTTGATAAGGGATTCACTAAAGCTAGTGTTTCGCCTTTGGGTACACCGATGTTGTTTGTATAGAAGAAGGTTGGTTCGATGAGGATGTGTATAGATTATCAATAGTTGAACAGCTTCAGGGTGCCTAGGTGTTTTCCAAGAATAACTTGAGATCTTGCTATCATCAGTTGATGTTTAAGGCATCAGATGTCCTTAAGACAACCTTTTTGACTCGCTATGGTCACTATGAGTTCTTAGTGATGTCATTTGGTTTTACCAATAACCCAACAACATTTATGGATTTGATGAACCATTTGTTCAAGCCCTATTTGGATTCTTTTGTGATTGTTTTCATTGATGATTTTTTGGTTTACTCCCACAGTCAAGAGGAGCATGAGCAGCATCTTCGGATCGTACTTCAGACTCTAAGGCTCTGTTTGGAAAGTCACCAAGTTATTGAATTGGTGTAATTATTAGGGTAGTAATTACACAGCCTAGTACTTACACAGTTATATAATTACGATGACCTGTTTGTTTGCCATAGTGTAATTACAGTGTAATTACAAGTTTACTCTTTGGTTGCACAAGGGTAATTACACAGTTAGATTAAATTTTAAATGAAGTAATTATCAAAACTTAAAAGTTGATATAATAAATATATGCCTATAAATTTTTATAACTATAAATGATATTATATTTGGTATTTAAGATGTATATTTGTTTTTTGTGAATATACATTAACTAGTAATCATATATTTATAACTAATATTGTAGAAATAGTGTATATGTATATATATTAACAATTTAGCATGCACATACGGGGTAAGGACAACCGGCCTGAGCCATCATAATAATCATATCTGTGCACGGTCGAGGGTCGAACGACCCGAACCATAATATATCTTTCAATCTCGCCGTGGTGTACGACCCGCTCCCATGAAAGTGGGGGAAATAACACACCGTTCGCGGAATGTAAATTGCGAAGCGGTCACACACAATCATGCACAATCAAACAGTCCACCCCGACTATATCGGGAAAACAAATACTCAAGTAAATGACAAATTTCTCTTTTAAAAGTCACAAAAATAGTATTTAAATCTTTTCTCGAAATTCATTTGCCAAGTTTAATAATATTCAATAATATAACCTTATCAGGAATACCATTATCCACGGAGGAGTCAATTCTCTTTCTAAATGATTAAGAAAGGTACACTCTAGCCTTCTTCGGAAATAAATTACCAATTCAATAGTATTATCAGTCTAACATTATTGGCAGGATCACATGTACAACACGTAAGGCATGGTAGTGGGTCCTAGACTACCCGGACATAAGCATAATAGTAGCTACGCATGGACCCTCGTTACTTTGTGCTTACGTATCCCCCACAAATAGTAGCACATATTTTATTAGTTCACCTATGGGGACAATTCCCCCTCACAAGGTTAGAAAGGAGACTTACCTCGCTCCGAAAATCCATAACCGGCTTCCAAGCCCTTCCGACGACTCCAATGGACGCACAACACCCCAAAACTATCCAAATAACGACAAACTAATGAAAATATACTCTAATATTTGCAACAATTCAAATTATAAAAATTCCCAACTCCGCTCAAGGAATTGACCAAAATGCCCTCGGGCCCACGTATCCGGATTCTGAAATTTCTCGAAGATAAACTCTACCAGTAGCTTTACTAGCTCAAATATACAATTTACTCAAATATGCATGCTGAATTCGTGGATAAAAATCCAAATTACCAAATTTCTAGGTCTTCCCTTAAAATCACAATTTTATACAAATTCTCATGTCTAATTCCATGTAAGATCACATATTTAGCTTAGGAATGGGAAGGAATCACTTACCTAGTAATGCATGATGGATATCCCTTCTTGAAGCTCCTCAAATTCGCCCACACCAAATGAAATAATGAAGAAATGGCCAAAAATCCCATTTTAAAATATTCTGGCCAGGCCTCATTTCCACACCTGTGATCCAACCCTCGCACCTGCGCTCCCGCAGGTGCGCCCAAACTCCCGCACCTGCGGTTTCCTCAGCTTCAGCCAAAACTCACACCTACGCCCCATTGTCCGCATCTGCGCATTCACAGGTGCAGAAATTACATCGCACTTGCACTCCCAGCCAAGCCACCAAAATCTCGCACCTGCAGCGCCAAAGCCGCACCTGCGGCCAAAGCCTTGCAGGTGCGGTCACACCAGATGACAGCAACCTCAACACTTCTTCAAACTCCAAACTTGATCCGTTAACCACCCGAAATCCACTCGAGGCCCCCGGGACCCCGTCCAATTACACCAACCTGTTCCAAAACATAATGCGGACTTGCTCGAGGCCTCAAATCACATCAAACAACGCCGAAATCACGAATCACACTAAAATTTAAAATTTAAGAACTTGAAATTCCAAACTTCCACATCCGATGCCGAAATCTATCAAATCACGTCCAATTGACCCCAAATTTTGCACGCAAGTCATATTTGACATTACGGACCTGCTCCAACTTCCAGAATCGCATTCTTACCCCGATATCAAAATTTCCACTTCCGGTCAGATTTCCCAAAAACCTTCAAATTTCTATCTTTAGCCAAATGACCTCAAAATAACCTACGGACATCCGTATTCACTTCCGATCGCGCTCCCAACTCCAGAATCACCATACAGAGCTATTCCCAGAATCGGAATCCCAAACGGACATCAATAACTCTGAAATGCGCTTCAAGCCAAACTTTTCAAAAAAATGCTGACTTCCACAATATACGCCGAAATGCTCCGGGGTTATCCAAAGCCCGATCCAGACATACGCCCAAGTCCGAAATCATCATAGGAACCTGCAAGAAGCTTCAAATCCTGATTCGGAGGTCGATTACTCAAAATTCTAATCTTAGTCAATTTCTCCAACTTAAGGCTTCTGAAATGAGAATTTTCTTTCCAATTTAACTCTAAACTTCCCGAAATTCAATTCCGACCACACCTACTAGTCATAATACCGGAAACGGAGCTGCTCATGACCTCAAATTGCTGAACGACACGCTAGAGCTCAAAATGACCGGTCGGGTCGTTACATCCTCCCCCACTTAAACAGACGTTCGTCCTTGAACGTGCTAAGAACTGCTATGGAGTTATCTGAAATAACTGTTTAACACCTCGAGCACCTGCCCGTGCTACCACAACGCAGTTGATCACATTAGCTTGATCAAACCTGAAGATATCCTCTTTTATGCGTACAATAAGCTCAGAACCCAGTTCCAGCACCCGAAATTTCTCTTCCAGACCTCTTTCCAATATATACTCACCGTATCAACTACCACACGAGGTACCAAAACATGACTGCATACTTTTGCTGAACCAGCACCATGCACCGCATAATTCATCATCTAGCCACCATGACATTCCCTGAACCTTAACAGCCAAAATTCTACGAATCTGATGCTCCCAATGCACCTTATAATATATATACATACATCCTACTAATGATGACGATACCACCACAACGGAGGAGATGTGTAGAAATTTCTAACCAGCTGCAAAGTTAACCAAACATCGAATCTTTCCTCTTGACTTAGATCATCATCTCATTACGAACCAAATAATGGTAATTGTCCTTTAATATATTCCCCATAATCTTATCGCGCTGATCCTTGATCCAATAATATCGTCTTACCCAACATGATTTTCTCAGACAACAAATCACCCCAAACATGGCCAACAGTCTCACATGATACCACATCGTGCCAATAGGCCAGAACTCGAACATGATACATAACAAATGACTCAGGAAGGGACTACTCAACTCATGCAACTAATATGAACTTTCCTCAGAAAATAGGAAGTAAATTACAAGAAAAATAAATATAGGAAGCTTACTCATTCATCACACTGTTGCGGCGTGCAACCCGATCCAAACAACATACCCGTGGCGGCGTGCCACCCGATCTACACATGAAATTTACATAAGGATAAACATACCGAGCTAAGTTTCTCATTACCACAAAAATACTGAATACCGGTCACAAGCACGCTAAGTGCATAATACCATCCTGGGGAGACTGATAAAGCCATATGCTACAAAACTCAAGCACAACTGAGGTGCGATATATATATATATATATATATATATATATACTATGGATCTCAAGAGCTATCATGCTCACATAACATCATCACTACGCGGGACCTCAACACATAAGAAATTATCAAGCTGTTTCACAACTCACATGGCACAATCATAATATCACTGAATTTGACGAAGACGGAACAACACCTGATATTCCAACATCCCTCCTTGAGGAGCGCTATACTGAAATGAACACATCTGACTCGCATGAAGCCCATAATCTTGTTTAAATCCATTCATACACTTCAAGTTGATTCTGCTCGCAATGAACTAGGCTGATACCGTACCTGGGTCCAAAATATCCTACTTCTTCTCATAACACGCAAGAACAACCAACATAGCCGGGACAACACCCCACAATCCACAACCAGTTGGACCAAACGCCTTCCAGGCATAAATTTTCAAACAAGCAATATTGCACTTCCTTATACTAAGTCCAAATCTTCAATCCATTAAGAGACTACATGTCACACTCATGCGATCATCCCGTGGTCACGCTCCCACGACCTTCCACACAAGGTAGCAAGTCTGCACATCCACCACTGGCCACACTAACGCTATAAAACGAATCAAGAACCCATAACTAGGATGGAAAGCCTCTTCCACCGAATATCGATCTCAAGTGACACTGAACATAACACCAGCTTACTCTGAACTTTCAAATCACTTTTTCTTGCTCATCCGAGCTCATGACATCCTTGTTCACACCGAACCGCGATCTCGATTCTTACTCCCAGTTACACACTGTTTACTGCACCTAACATGCCAATATGAAATAGCGCAAGAATTCCATCATAACTCCTGAACCACTAATAGGGGAAACACCTCATCATATAGAAACCTCTTACTTACCTCAATTCAAGAGAACAATAACAACAGTCAAGTGAATTCTCACATTCACCCAACATGCAAATCCTTAAGTAGTGATCTGAACCACCATAAACCTTCCGGGATCCGCCTACACCTGACAGGCCATAACACTCGAATGCTTCCACATGAAATCTATTACAACGGCCGACAAGCCCCGCACATACCGGCCCAAACCACATGCATAATTTAATTACACTGACGAAACTGATCACGGCCGTCAATGTGCCATTTCAACCATGGCTAATCAATCTATCTTCTTTTAATCATCCTTAACTGCCTCAGAAAAATAGTAACCCCATTCAACTCATAGCAAACTCAATCCTCACTCATCCCGTGTGGCCTTGATTCACGAGACCATGCTGCTTCAATCCCACAAAACGTCTCATACCCCTCTGATAATGTTCCTGCACCCCGGAGTTTATTTCTCTCACTCTCCCACTACTATCCTGCACGCTGAAACATATCATAGAACACCCCAACCATCTTCCCTTTCTCTAAAATTACACTGCAAAAGCTCAATTCTTAATCATACTGCTTCCTTTAACCCTTAAACACCGCATTCTTAACCTCCGAATTTACTCGGACCGCTATGGAGAGTCACCCACTCTGGCCCCGAATACAATCAATTCCAAGGTTTTTCTAGCACATGAACACCCTTTTCAATGAATCACGTGCCTGAGTCACTACCCTAACAACTCGTCTATGCCTTAAGCATAAATTATGAATCTTCCAAAGCCTAACCCTGGTCCAATAGGGCCAACTTTTGCACACATTCATCAAATCCCATGCACAATCACCATTTTACTCCTTTCCCTTAGCTGTACTTACTTGCCAATATGCCGACAATCCACAACCCCATGATAACATACTCCTACAACCCAACTGCAGGTGGTGGGACTCCCCCACTTAGCCTGAAGCTACTCCTTGCACCACTCTAGACCCTGCTGAGATCATTCCTCCTTTGTTAACATGATCTTGCTCAACCAATCCGTCCAATCCTTCCAAATTCTCTTGTTAGCACTCCCTAAATACTCAAATTCCCTAGCATCATTCATACATTCTGCCTCCTACCAAATAGCCACCAGAATCCCTCGCAGAAACTTGCCAACCATGCAACCGCTAACCTATTCACAGGAGATAACCCACCTGTGGAAATCACCAACTGACACCTTCCAACGACGCTGAAATGCACACTCTCTGCAACATCAATACCCCATCCTAAGCCTGTTCTCATTCACCAACTTTACCAGTCCGTCTGCTCCTCATGGACATCTACTAAATGCGCTACAACATCTTCAAATTCACCGCCGCATTGTGTCCTTCTTCATTCCTAACAACTCCTCCCTGTTGTATCCAAACTTCCGCCGAAACAACCCATGTTTCAACTTAAGCTCGTGGACCCAATCACCTTCCACTAAAGTTCTCAAACTTTCCCTCAAGATAGGCAACTGTCTTACCACTGAACTCCGGTGCTACGCTGCCACTCTCCCCCTTGTTAAACTCATTACTTTAAACAACTACCTGACTTCCGTTCCTTACACCTGGCCTTTTAGAAATTTAGCTGCCACCTGACACTTCTCACATGTCTTCCTTCATCGTATGCTGCCCAATTGCTGCCTTAATTCAATATTATTCTCTATAGTTCTTAATCCATCAATTCTCCACGACTTCAAACTCTCCGAAGATCATCTATCTCGAGCTGTCTTTATTATCAACACTTATCCAATACTGAACCACCGCGCCTCTCGGTCTCTGACAGCCACTTCTCAATACTTTTTCACGATACTCTGACCCCATGCAACCGAAGAAACCATGGCACTGACGAACTTAACACATTCCGTTCGATCAAGGACGATGATAACACATCATAGGTGAATACTCCACCTTACTTGAAAACACAAAGTCTTACTACTTTATCAACCCAACTGGACCATTCGTGATCCAAATGCCTTTCCTCTGCCGGAACTAAAATACCGAAATCTTGAAATCACACTCTGAGAAGACCTCCCTTCAAGTCATTCATTACCCCGACATATGGGCAAGAATTCTATCATCATATCGACATCGCGCGATAACTAATCGTAAATATCATCACAAACTGAGCATAGCCTCAAAGTTCTCAGAAACACAAAAACCAAGATGAAACAACATAATATTCTTCTGCAGGGCAACAACAGCAACCCCAACCAACTACACATGGAAAATATCTTGCACCATATCCGTAGCACCCTTTCAATTCCTCAAATCCACATTTCATAGCAAGTGCTTCCCGACGTATAAGATTGAGTAGGAAGAACATAGTCATAAGCCTCAAAGGAATCAAATCGCGTGATGAGGAATCAAGAAGGGAAGTACTCCTAACAGCCTTGTAGCCTCTCAAATATAAGTACAGACATCTCCATACCGATCAACAAGACTCTACTAGACTTTCTCATGACTCGTGAAACCTAAGGGAACCTAGTGCTCTGATACCAAGTTGTCACGACCCAAAATCCATAAGGTCGTGATGGCGCCGGACACCACTGTCAGGCAAGCCAATCATTAAATGGTTAAATTAAATTTCCTGTTTTAGCATTTTTGAAATCATTACCTTTCACTTTATTATATGATAACTAAATAAAATTCGCTAAGTAAATACGACAGTTTAATATTCCATTTTTATAAAATACATCCCAAACACATCCCAGAACTGGTGACACAATTACATGAGCATTTTCTAAGAATTTTATAAATTCTACAAAGCTTGTCTGAAATACAAATTGGACAAGGAATAAAATTGGAAATACAGTACATAGAGGAAGACTCTGCCGACTGCGGGTCATCTCCAAATGATGCAGCTCGTCTAAGTCTCCAATTCGGCTACATTTCTAGGAAGGTACCTGTGCAACCAAATGCACAGCAAGTGTAGCATGAGTACGAAAACAACGTGTACTCAGTAAGTATCCCGCCTAAACTCAAAGAGGTAGTGACGAGAGGTCGACTTGACACTCACTAAGGTCCAACAAAATAATTTAACAAGATATGATATCAGTAATAGTCATACGAGGATCATAAAAATAGTAAACATTAAAGATAACTGTAATTCAAATAAATACTGAAAGTAAATAAATAATTACTACTTCATTTTCCCCCAAATATCTTAAATAAACAATTACTTCTTCATTTCCCCCTCAAATATCTTGTCACTTCAAAATTCATGAAATCATTAACAATTTAGCATGCACATACGGGGTAAGGACAACCGGCATAAGCCATCATAATAATCATATATGTGCACTGCCGAGGGTCGAACGGCCCAAACCATAATATATCTTTCAATCTCGTTGTGGCGTACGACCCACTCCCATTAGAGTGGGGGAAATAACACTCCGCTCGCGGAATGTAAATTGCGAAGTGGTCATACATAGTCATGCACAATCTAAAAGTCCACCCCGATTACATCGGGAAAACAAATACTCAAGTAAATGACAAATATCTCTTTGTAAGTCACAAAAATAGTATTTAAATGTTTTCTCGAAATTCATTTGCCAAGTTTAATAATATTCAATAATATGACCTTATCAGGAATACCATTATCCACGGAGGAGTCAATTCTCTTTCTAAATGATTAAGAAAGTTACACTCTAGCCTTCTTAGAAAATAAATTACGAATTCAATAGCATTATCAGTCTAACATTATTGGCAGGATCACATGTACAACATGTAAGGCATGCTAGTGGGTCCTAGACTACGCGGACATAAGCATAATAGTAGCTACACACGGACCCTCGTCACTTCGTGCGTACGTATCCCCCACAAATAGTAGCATATATTTAATTAGTTCACCTATGGGGACAATTCCCCCTCACAAGGTTAGAAATGAGACTTACCTCGCTCCGAAATTCCATAACCGGCTTCCAAGCCCTTCCGACGACTCCAATGGACGCACAACGCCCCAAAACTATCCAAATAACGACAAATCAATGAAAATATACTCTAATATTTGCAACAATTCAAATTATATAAATTCCCAACTCCGCTCAAGAATTGACCAAAATGCCCTCGGGCCCACGTGCCCGGATTCCGAAATTTCTCGAAGATAAACTCTACCCTTAGCTTTACTAGCTCAAATATATAATTTAATTAAATATTCATGCGCAATTCGTGGCTAAAAATCCAAATTACCAAATTTCTAGGTCTTCCCTTAAAATCCCAATTTTATACAAATTCTCATGTCTAATTCCATGTAAGATCACATATTTAGCTTAGGAATGGGAAGGAATCACTTACCTAGTAATGCATGATGGAAATCCCTAATTGAAGCTCCTCAAAATCGCCCACACCAATTGAAATAATGAAGAAATGGCCAAAAATCCCGTTTTATAACATTCTGCCCAGGCCTCATTTCCGCACCTGTGATCCAACCCTCGCACCTGCGGCTTCCTCATCTCTAGCCAAAATGCGCACCTGCGGCTTCCTCATCTCCAGCCAAAATGCGCACCTGCGCCCCATTGTCCGCATCTGCACCTTCGCAGGTGCGGAAATTACATCGCACCTGCGCTCCCAGTCAAGCCACCAAAATCTTGCACCTGCGGCGAAAGCCTCGCAGGTGCAGTCACACCAGATGACAGCAACCTCAGCACTTCTTCAAACTCCAAACTTGATCCGTTAACCACCCAGAATCCACTCGAGGCCCCCGGGACCCCGTCCAATTACACCAACCTGTTCCAAAACATAATGCGGACTTGCTCGAGGCCTCAAATCACATCAAACAATGCCAAAATCATGAATCGCACTAAAATTCAAACTTTAAGAACTTGAAATTCCAAACTTCCACATCCGATGCCGAAACCTATCAAATCACGTCCGATTGACCCCAAATTTTGCACGCAAGTCATATTTGACATTGCGGACCTGCTCCAACTTCCGGAATCGCATTTCGACCCCGATATCCAAATTTCCACTTCTGGTCAGATTTCCCAAAAACCTTCAAATTTCTATCTTTAGCCAAATGACCTCAAAATAACCTACGGACATCCGAATTCACTTCTGATCGCGCTCCCAACTCCATAATCACCATACGGAGCTATTCCCAGACTCAAAATCCCAACGGACATCAATAAATGTAAAATGCGCTTCAAGCCAAACTTAGGGAATTTTCTTCAAAAAAATGCTGACTTCCACAATATACGACGAAACACTCCTGGGTTATCCAAAGCCCGATCTGGAATACGCCTAAGTACGAAATCATCATATGAACCTGTGGGAACCTTCAAATCCTGATTCGGAGGTTGATTACTCAAAATTCCAATCTAGTCAATTTCTCCAACTTAAGGCTTTTGAAATGAGAATTTTCTTTCCAGTTTAACACTAAACTTCCCGAAATTCAATTCCGACCACACCTACAAGTCATAATACCAGAAACAGAGCTGATCATGACCTCAAACTGCTGAACGACGTGGTAGAGATCAAAATGACCAATCAGGTCGTTACAGGAATGATCTAAGGTTATGATTTCCACTATTGTTGGAATACCTTCCCGCTATGTTTGGTATAAATTTGCCTAAACTTCTCTATCGATCATGATCACTCTGACTGCCGTAAATATCTCTCGAGTAATTACGACAATATACTAGACATACTCTCCCGAGTTACGCTAGCTAGCTTTAGTTACAACTCACTTAGATCGCACCCAAGGTTTCGTTATCCCTAATCCCACCTTTAAACCCTTCGTTATTGATCCCTCGTATACATAGGGAGTGATGTTGTTCAACAACTACCTAAATATGCACTCTCTTCTGAGTAATACATACTAAATAGGCACAACTAATTGAGGGCCCTTCAATCAACAACAATAAGCATATAGTTGAACAAATAGAGAGAAAACTATGGAAAATCTTTATTAACATAACGAGAAATTCATCCTTCAATAGGTTCCATCAAAACCCTAGATTATGAGTTTAGCTGCTCATATTCGTAGTAATCAAATCCGAAGTAAATTGCATAATTAAATTACAGAGTAAGGAATAAGGGATGTAAAAATCAATGTTTTGAACTCCCGAGTAGTGTTCCATGATCTCCTCTTGGCTCCAATGAAAAAAGTCCTTCAAAGTTGTGTTTTTGGGTCTATTTATGGTTGGAATAAGCCCTAAATGTGTAAGTCACACCTAGTTGCGCCGAGAAAGTGTTTAAGACTTGGAAAGTCGGATCTGGACCTTGGCCTCGCCAGGCTAAAGCCTGGTCTGGCCTGGCTTTAAGCTGGCCTCGCGAGGCTAAATCCTGGTAGAGCTGGCTTTTGCTTGGCTTCTACTTTTCACCACTTTCACGCGCACTTTTGACATTTAAGCATCCAGTTAGCTCGACTTCCATCTCTAATTCACCTACATATAAAATAAACTACATTACGCTCAAACAAAGTGTATTTTTATCATTAAAACACGTAAAATGCGAGGCACATAATGCGTTAAATCATGAATTATAACCACACATCAATACCCCACACTTAAACATTTTCTTGTCCTCGAGCAATTAAACTACACTCATGAACACAACTTATTAAGCAATTCCCTTAACTCGCTATACCAAGAATTTTTAAAATAGTTTAAGCACAAAGGTGTGACATACTTGCCTTAATAACCGACTCACAAATACCATGCTTTATTCACAATTCACTTACTAACTCTAACATGGAGGTCAACAACATTACCTTTACTTGATGGATCATTTGCCCTCACCCAATCAAAAAGCTTAGTTCCACACACCATGAATTTTAATAACATAGGAATTCAAGATAGGAAAAATTCACCCGCTCTCAGAAATAACATTCATATGCCCCAAATGACGTACCATAAGCTTTCCCTTAGTGTAATACTCCACTAATTGAGTTCATTCAGTCTAAGATCAAATAGGACTTTCATTGGTTGTAATGTAGGCTGCGGGTCGGGTAGGATACATTTGGATATAAGTGACTACACCTCCCTTAAGCACTTTAATTCAACCACTTCAACCTTCAAACCCATACTTATGTCAGACCAACATTCCACCTTAACTTCACTATATTTTACCCCCTACTTCTTTAAGCACCAATACATCAAAAGCCGCCACCATCAGGAATTATATATAAAAAAATTTCTTTCTTCTTTCATATACTGCAACTACTATATATTCTTCTTTTCTTTCTTTTCTCTTATTTTTTTTTCTTTCCTATCCAAATGGCTTTTATTGACACTTTTTTTCTTCATACAGTGCACCTTTCTCCTCATTTCATTGTTCCACTCAAAAGCCAATCCACCACCCCAAACTTTAACTTTTCCATAATTCATCACAATTCAAGTGCTCATGAGAGGTGACAAGGTTCAAATATATGGTCGGTTCAAACAACGGGGTACGCATTGTAATGTGGTTACCAAAGAAACAATATTATAGGCTCAAAGGGGTTAACTACGATACATAACATTTAGGTGGATACTCTATATATATCTGGCTTAACAGAGAAATGCCTATATCACTTCTCATACTGAACAAGACTACTATTTCGCTTTGCACACACACCGGGCAAGTTCTATACATCAAATGCAAATGCACAGAGTACATACAAACCTCACACAGACATGGCACAAACTCATTCAGGATTGGTTTTATCACGACTAATGCGTGGCTAGAATTCATGGTTTAAAGCATTATGTACCTTACATTTTATGTGCGTTAATGATAAAAATACACGTCGTATGTGCATAATGGAGTCTATTTCATGTGTAGGTGATTGGAGATGGAAGCCGAGCTAAATGGATGCATAAACGTCAAAAATACACTCAAGAGTCAAAAAGGAGTGTCCCGGGCTATAGCCGCGCGTTTGAGCTGTAAAGCCTGGTCATACCAGGCTATAGCTCAGCGTTTGGGCTATAAAGCCTGGCATGACCAGGCATTTGGGGGGCATTAGAGCCCTAACGCCAGGATTTATCTCGGCGTTTGGGCCATAAAGCCTGGTCCCTGGTCCGGTCAAATCCGAGTTTTGAAGGTTTTAAGTGTTTCCCGGTTTGAATAGAAGTCTCCTACACGTTTAGGGTTTGTCCCAAACATATAAATAGACCCAAAAACACAACTTTGAGGGGAGGATGCCATTTTTGGAGAGAAGATACACACGGGATCGTTAGGAAGCAAAGGATTTCTCAGTTTTCTTCATCTTATTCTAGTATTTTTAATTTATGCAACACTTATGCAATAATTTGATTCTAGCATGAGTGGCTAACCACCCATTGTTCTGGGGTTGTGGTTTAGCCATGAATATTGTTATTCGATATTAATTTAACCTTGATTATAGTTCACTCAATATATGGTTGTTT
>ML420268.1:0-23339 GCA_005239525.1 Nicotiana knightiana
ATTAGACCTAAAAGAAATATTTACACTAAAATTTTCAGTATGGTAAAAAATTAGTTGTTCACAAGTATAACTGAATTTCTTACGCACGACACTAACACCTAGTGTAACTGGCACACTTAGTCCCTTAAGCTTAATTCTGCTCACAGTTCTTGCTTTAGGGAAACGTCTTCCTGAATGAACTTTAAAGGTTATTCCTTAGTCGTCCATTGTACTATTGCCGAAAAGCGTTATATGAAATTCTCACGATGTCAACTATTAGAAAATCTTCTGATCCCTAATTCATGTTCAATATATCTTGTTCACTAGCCCATATTGATTTCTATTATTATGGGGGTCTAACTTAGACTTCTAGCAGTCATGTTGGGATCACTAACTCATTTCTCGAAATAAGAATATGACTTTATGGCATATACTCTTTTACAGTCTCAAGGCATGTATCCTCTTATCATTTCCTTCACTTGACTATACACTTTGTCACCATGACATATTTTGATTTACCGTTATCACCGATTTGTCACATCTTACTCATAATTCTTAATTTACTCTCTTCTTATTCTCTTGCTAATATATTTGTCTATTACCTTATTTTGGAAACTTCAAAGAAACATTCTTTCCCTTTTAGCTCTCCTTTATCCATCCCACTAGCTCTTCAAGTCACCTAACATTCTCTTTTTACTAGGGGCAGGAGTCGCACTATGATAAATATTTATCTCTTTTAGAATTCCACTGCATATGTTCTAACATTCCTAAACATTCTAGTATTCACATATGACTATACTATTCTAGAGTGAGCCACCTGGGTTTCTCACAAGGAGAACTATTACCACACTTGCAATAACCTTCGAAAATGTCAGCGAACGCTAGCAATCCATCCACCATTTTTGGTTACTCTAACCCCAACTGAATCCTGATATCCCATCATTCTCTTAAATTATATTTGTTAGCTCCCATAGGGAATCATTGATATAGATGTGGTCAATTATACATACCTCTATTACTGTTGAAGGTAACTCAGAATGCTTATATTTCACTACCTAAATTGTAAATACTGATAATCTTCACAAACTGGGTAACTTTTAACCTTCATTACCTTGTTTATGTTACCTGTCTAAACCTATATTTTTACCTTTTGATACTCTCATGGCCTTCTATTCGTGGGGTATGTTAGATATTCCCGTCTTAGGGTCTTAAGTAGGAATGCCGCACATCTAGTATGCACGATGCGATAGGGCCTCAAGCTGGGCCACGTTGTCAAGAATTTTATCTCTAGTAGTTCCCTTACTTGTTGTTGTATTAGCCCTCTGGCTAGCTATAATTTTCTAATTTCAAGCATCTTTATATCATTAGCAAACATAAGTCCTGGATCGAACTCTTACGACTCAGCTCTATAGCACGATTTGGATTTGAAATAAGGATAACAGACTCCTAAATTTCTTGTAGCTTTTTGTTTATATAATTTGGTGAAAAACACATCTATAAACAAAGCTCTACTAGACATGTCTTGTAGACTCCCTAGGATAGAACTGCTCTGATATCACTTTTGTCACGCCCCAAACCCGGAGAGGCGTGGCTGTCACCCAATGCCATACTCGGCTCGAGCGTACCACACTATAGTCGTGAACTGTGGAGGGGTATCCCTCAACTTAGGCCAATGAGGCTACCTGCAAGCTGACAACACCAATTGAGGCCGAAGAGGCCATATTTTAAAACATCTGAAAATTATGTCACTAGTTCATTTCTAGTACACCCATTTAACTTAATAAACATCAAGGTAACCTTAAGCACATGTAAGAACACAATATTCTTACCTCCTACAGTAGCTTCAATCTCATGTTTGATATATTTATTTCATCAATTCACTTGATAAACATATATACATGCATAACAACAGAAACCATATCATAATCAAGTTATTTTCTAATTTCGATCCCCCCCCACACATGTGTGTGTGTGTGTGTGTGTGTGTGTGACGCGCCCCTCTTTTTCCTCGCACGGGTCAGGTGCGGAGAGATCGGGTTTATGACATTCTGGACAACTCCTTAAAGGAAGAGGTTTAAGGAAGAGTCACCACCTAACGATTTTATGGTGCGTTAGGGCACCTAGAGTAGATAACTCATGAACTAGTTTGCATTACTAGAGATTGGGTAAGGGCTTGAAGTTATCCTAAGGGGAAGGTGTTAGGCACCCGTCAAGATCCACAACTGTGGGTCCCAGCCAAGAAGTTTTGTTAATTTGGACGGTAAACAAATAGAAAGTAAGGTTCATATAAGAGGGGATTTCAAACAAGCATAAAATTTTTTGAAGGTTTTTAGGAAGACATCAGAGTAAAAACATTTGAAAAGAATTATCCTAGGTTTAAAGTAATACAGATCAAATCAATGCAATACCCAGTAATCACTCCTCAAAGAGGGGCTACACGTGGTATTAGCACACCGGTCATCATATCCGTATTCTACCCTTCCCACCCCGTAGAGGTTATTTAAAGAAGCACGTGCTGGTCACGAAGGATTATTGCGTGCTATTACCTGTCCGTTCTATAAGTCCCGGAGGGTGTTTAGGACTACTAAATCCTACAAGGTGAGTGCTTTGTTGAACCCCTAGGTTTAAAGGATAAAATTCTAAGCGACATATAAAACAATTAGGACTACAAATATGGGAACACGTAAGGGCAAATAAGAGGCTCACAGATTGCTCCACAGGTAAACACATAAATAGCACGTCTCAAACACAACCAAGGTCTCAAAGGAAGGATTTAAAGCAAGAGTTTTAAGTTAGAAAACAGTAGGTTTCATAATTTTAACAAAGGACTGATAAAGCAGGGAATTTAAAAGGACAGAATAGTTTTGAGAAGAATTGATTGGAAATCCAATAATTTAAAGACAGTAGCAGGACTTTACAGTGATAAAGTTTTCAATAAGAGAATGGATGAATAACTTTTAGAAAACCAGTAATCAGAAGTAAAGCAAGATTTTAAATAAAGCAGAGTAATTTCCAACATGAGTGACTTACTTTGAAATAAAGCAAGAACCAGTAGTTTAAAGGAGTTTTAGTAAAAGGAGAATAAGTGCACAATTTCAAGAACCAGTAATTTAAAAATAAAACAAGGGTTTAGGAAAAAACAGAATGATTTGCATGAACTTCAGGAAAGGAGAATCGTTTTGAAAATCCATCAGTTGCAGGAGTAAAAGTGTCACGACCCCAAATCCTAACCGGTCGTGATGGCGCCTATCGTGGAACTAGGCTAGCCGACTACTGCTTGTTCACATTTTTCTTTTGAAAATCACATTTAAGTTTCAAGCATTTCATAACAATATATAGAAATTTACTTAATATAATAGGCAAATTTTATATACAGTACTAACATCCCCCAAAACCCGGAGCCAACATGTCATGAGCATCTAGTGAAATAAGCCAAAATAAAGTATTATTATACAAAACTCTGAATCAAAACTAAATACAACAGGAAGGGAAAACAGAGATGCTGCGAACGCTGAACAACTACCTCTATGTCCCCATGATCCGGTTCCCTGCGATATATATATAAGCTAATGCTCGATATCTGCTCCTGAATCTACACACATAGGTGCAGGGAGTAATATAAGTATGCCAACTCAGTAGTAATGGAAATAAATCAAGTCTAAGAAGCAAGGAATCACATAAAAATCAATGCCATCAAGTCACAATATACACATCCTTACTTTCCAATAATATACATAGATATACGAAATCGTCATGCCTTAGAAATCAACTTCATAAAAGTCCTTAAAACAATGCATATTTTTAACAACTTTAAAACAAGGATTTGGTATGCAAATGAAAGTAGTAAAATCATAAGTATCCCCTCAGACAAAAACATATTTCATAATCAGCCCCTCGGACATGCCTTACCATCCCTCAGCACCTCACAATCACTCAGCACCTCACAGCCACTCATGCCTCCCAATCACTCATCACTCGCACTCGGTGTGCTCACTGGGGGTGTGTACAGACCCCAGAGGGGCTCCTTCAGCCCAAGCGCTAATATCACTCAGCACCTCACCATCACTCTTGGCCCTCGGCCACACTCGGTGGAACCACTCGAAAAGCCCCTCGGGCAAAGTAGTAGAATCGGGGTACTCGACCCGAAAACATCATTTTAATGCTCATGTAGTGTAAATCAGGCTGAGTTTCAAATAAAACAGTATGCAAAATGATGCTGAGTAAAATCATCAACAGGTAGTGAGGAAAACAACAGTAAACACCCTCAAAGGGTCTAAACAGATCGACACGAGGCCCCAAACACGGCTTATAGCCCAAATATTTCACAAATCTTTAGAACATAATTTAACACAAGTTTTTGAGTAAATATGCAACTCATTAGCTGCCGCGGAGAGGACCTAGTCCAATCCAAAAATCAGTATGCGCCACATGTTCGTCATATGACATGTGCGCCATTCCAAATTCAATGAGAAAATAATGCAGTCCGGGTTCCATTCCCTCAGGACAAGATTTAAGACCATTACTTACCTCATCCGGGCTGCGACACTAGTCCTCTATTCCTTTGCCCCTCAAATTGGCTCCCGATTGCTCCGAATCTAGCCAAAACTAGTTAACATTATCAATATATACTCAAGGAACACAACCCAATCGAATATTATCAATTTAATCAAAAATCTCGAAATTCGGCCAAACCCGAGCCCCGGGCCTACGCCTCAGAATCCGATAATTTTTGCATCACTAGAAACCTCTTCCTCCCACGATTCTATACATACTAAGAACACTACAATCATACCACAATTGCCATTCCAAAACCTCAAAAGAAATCCCAATTCTTTCCTCCCATTTTTCCAACTTTTTCCTACTCAATATCTTAAATTTTCAAGCCTAATCCTAACAAAATAGCATAGGAACGGGACTAACAACCAAACAACTTACCTTTTCTGAAGAACCTTGAATTTCCCTCTCAAAATCACCTTCAATGGACTCCTCCCGCATGCAAATTGATGAAAAAAATAAGAAATTTCGCAGAGGGGTCCTTTGTATACTGTTCTACCCAGTCATTTCTGGACCTGTGAACAATTGGCCGTACCTGCGGTCTCACGTGTGCACCTGCGAAACTCACTTAACAAGACAATTCCCGCGCCTGCAACCATTTTTCCGCACCTTCGGCATCGTAGGTGGGATGCACCTTCCGCACCAGCGACATCGCAGGTGCGACAAAATCCTCGCACCTGCGGACCATTCCCTACACAGTCAAAACTCGCACCTGTGTCCTTTTTCTCCGCTCCTGCGGAACCGCACCTGCGGCTCCCCTTCCGCAGGTGCGAAAACACAGCAACCAGCAACCTGAAGATTTCCAAAATAACTCCAACTTCCCGTCAACCATCCAAAATCGATTCTGAGCCCCTCGGGGCCCCAACCAAACATACCAACACACCCCATAGACTTATTCCAACTTAGTCGAGCCTTCTAAACACCAAAAACAACACGAAAACACGAAATTTACATCAAATTCAAGCTTAAGAACTTTGAAACTTCTAAATTTCGCCAACTATGCCGAAACCAACCAAAACACCTCCGATTGACCTGAAATTTTGTAGACAAATCCAAAATGACATTACGAACCTGTTCCAACTTCCGAAATTATATTCCGACCTCGATAGCCTATTTTCCACTACCAACCGGAAATCGCCAAAAAACTAACTTTCGCCAATTCAATCCTAATTCTACACTGGACATCACACAAATATTCTGAACACACTCCTAAGTCCCAAATCACCTAGAAAAGCTATTTGAGCCATAAAATCCGCATTCCGAGGTTGTTTACCAATAAGTCAACTCTCAGTTGAATTTCTCAACTATTAGGCTACTTTAAAAAGCTAAATGCCTAAACTCTCACCATAACCACTCCGAACCTAAACCAACTGATCCAACACATCAAAAACAAGATAGCGATATATAACAAATACAAAAATAGGGGAAATGGGGTAAATCCCACGGAACGAGCAGTCAGTCGTTACAAAAAGTAGTGACAAACAGCAAGGTTCTAAGGTTTTCAGAAGAGGCTGATTAATTTTAAAGACCACTTTTAATACAGGTAAGACATAAAATAGTTGATTTTAGTTTTAATAAGTATTAGGCCTAAGGTTTTCCGAGGCGTCCGTATATATACTGATTATGCACACATTGATTATGAGTCCTAAAGCATGATTTCTAGATGCAAATGCAGAAGCAGTATCATTACGACATATTTTATTATAGTTAGCTGTGAACAGGATTTCTAAAGTAAATAGGAGTATAGTAGAGATGCTAAAGTAAACAACCAAAACATGGTTTCTAATGCATAGTATGCATGTCCTACGCATGATACTATTGCACATATAGGTAAAGTAAATCCTATGATCATGATTTCTACCCATAACTATATTAAACATGCATAGTCCCCTGCCATATTCCCTATCCAGCCCCGAGCATTCATTTATAGATTATTACAGGTCAGGAATAATGAATTACATTACTGAAAGGAAAGTAAGAAGCTACTTCTATAGAGAGCCTTCAACCAGGCCCATATCTCCTAACCTCAATCCTTTCGAGTTTGACATCCTTTCATGGTCCAGGTGCGGGAAAGCTCCCTAGGGCCCTAATGGATCCCTGGCCAGTACCAGCACCCAAAGATAGTTGCCAAAATTAAGTATGTGCAGTGTGGAATTACCAACCTCAGTGTGTCAAAGTTCAAAGGGAACTCATGGGGTCCCTAAGCAATGCTCACACTGAGGGATGAGTAACTAACAATCTCACACAACATCAAAGATGCACAGCCAAAACACACAGCATTACAACAGGTTCAGACATTACAAGAAGTGGTACAAGTAGTGGTAATGGGGGATGGGAATAGGTAGAACATTTAATGGTAAACAATCCAGTGAAATATCTAGGAATGGTTTGGACATGATCAGAGATTGACTACTCTGACATAGCCATAAACCAACCATAAAGGAGTCACATAGAGAGGGTCAAGGGGTTGGGTACAACACAATCATGAAAACAACTAATAGATATGCCCAAAACATACATGACAAGGGAGACAATAACATGCTGAGTGTATTCTAATTACAGGTTTCGCAGAAGAACCATAAGTAAAAGCAGACTAAGAACAATAAGAACTGAAACAAGTAAAGAATCATGTTTTTGATGAAGCTTTAAATTTAAAATAAGACATACCAGTGAAGAGGAAAGCAAGCAGAATGAGAGAGAGAAAAACGAGAGCAAAATGGTTAGCCTTGGCTTATAGCCGGCTAACAGTAACCAAGATCAAGGAAAAGTAGTAGAGCAGAGAACTTTTTGTAAGAAAGCGAGAGTTCTAACACAAGTTAGTGTGTGTTTGTGAAAAGCTAGAACTTTTATAGTTGAAAAACGAGTAGCAAAATATGGTAAGAATCAAAAGGCATGGTAATAAAAGAAGTCAGAATCAATCAGTGTGAGAAATTAAGACACAGTTCCCTTAAGTTATGGGATTCAAACTCAGAAATGGTAAAGACATATAGCCAAATAAGGAAAGAATCAAAGTAGCATGGTAATCAAGGAACTCGGAATCAATTAACTAGGAAATCAAGATATTTGTTCCCTTAAGTTAAGGGGTTTCAAAATTCACACGGTAAGACCTAGTAACATATAGAATCAGTACATGACTAATAAGGAAGGAGTCAAAGTTTATTAAGTATAGAGAAACCAATTAAGACTAGATTCATAAAGCCATAATTAAGGAAATAGTTCAATAAATAGAGCGTCTTAATAAAAATGGTAAGTTAATCAATCATTGTAAACAAACAGGCAGAGTTCTAGGGCTTTGAAAGACATATTCTTAATCAGATCATTCAATAAGGAAATCAGAGTCAATCAAGAGAGATTCATGCTCTATATTTCAACACATATATAGAGAAGCTAATAGTCATAGCAACAAACAAGTTTAGAGATGCACAAGTCCAAATAAAAAATCACATACAGGTAACACAAGTAGGTTAGGCCTTAGCAAGCTTGTTTGAGATATAACAATCACAGAATCATAAAAGGAATCAAATAATCAGGTCAATACAAAGAACCAAGATAGAAAGAAATCCTAACAGTTAGGGTTTCGACATATGCAAGTTTATAAAGCAATACGTGTACAGAATCAGTCGAGATATCCGAAGAATCGACTCCAACACAAAGAAAAACTTAGCTTTAAACAGGCAAAAATGGTTATGAGAAACCATGGTTTTGAAAATGAAGTAAAATTTTTTGAAAATCAAAGATTCTGAGTCGAGAATAATGTAAAACATAAATAAACATGCTTGATTTAATTAAAAATACCATGGATCTTAGAGGTTTAGGAAAAAATTAGGGTTTCATAAGAGAATCAGAGATAACCGAAAAACTCAAGGATCGTAATGGATATGGTGTGGCTATGTCAAAACCCCATCGGAGAGGCCGGGAACAACCAAAGAAGGAGCCCCAGGTGCAAGTCGGCATGGCCCAGACCTTCGAGGGCTTTAGAGATGAAGTGAGATAGATGGAGGAGACATCATGAAGGCTTGTAGTCGAAAGGATAGTGGTCGGAGATGGCCGGAGGAAGGCGATGGAGTTCCATAGGAGGCGAAGAGACAAAAGTCTCTAGAGACATAGAGAGAGAGAGAGAGAGAGAGAGAGAGAGAGAGAGAGAGAGAGACGACAGTTAGAGATATGAGGGGTAGGTGAAGAGTGAGGGGTCGGTTGGGAGGGTGGTTCGAATTAAATTAGGTAAGTGTAATCTGGGTCGTTGATCTAATTTGATCAACAACTCAGATTAATTAGGGGTTGGGCCGGGTTAATTAAAGACTGGGTTGGGTATTTTAATTAGGGTTTGGGCTGCGTAATTGGGTTAATGAAATCAGATGGGTTTGGGGTTTAAAATTGGCTGAGTTTTAAAAATAGAAAATAGGCCAAATGTTAAATACTCAAATTAAATAGAATAATTAATTAATTAAAATAGCTAATAGCTGCGTAGAATGAAATTAAGACCAAATAAATTAAATTGAGATGATTAACTAGTGTAAAAATATAAAAAAGATCAATTACAGATTTTAAAAATGAAATAAACGTACATTTGTGCTATTATTGCAAAATTGCTATAATAATGCCAACATTTGGCTAATTTAGGGAATAATTAAATCCTAAATGAATTGAATAGGATTATGAATAATATATTGAGTAAGAAAATGTCTTGAAATTATTTATAACACCATCTATGCATATTTATAGAATATAAAACATTAAATAAACAGGAAAACAATTTGATAAAAATACAAAAAATTATGGGAAAANGATATCTTCATATTATTTATAACACCACATATGCATAATTGTAGAATATAAAACATTAAATAAACAGGAAAATAATTTGATAAAAATATGAAAAATTATGGGAAAACATCAATTACTTTAAGGAGTGATTTTGAAGGTATATATATAAATTTGAAAATAGTTTGAGGAAAATTGGGTATCAACAGCTGCCCCTCTTTACCTGAGAATGATGAAAGAGTTGTCGGGTAAAGATATAATGGCCAATTTTGACCGAGAGGAAACCATGGGAGAGAATTAGGCCGCACCCAGCCTTCTGAGCTGCCTACATATCCCTGGTTTAACAGGAATCAGGTCGTATGTAGTTACGGAATCATCGGCGAAATATACCGGTGATGTTTTACAAGAACGGATGCAAGGTGCGAGGTAAAGTAAAGTAGGAAGGTCTTACAGGGTTGTATCGGAGAATTGGAGCGGTCCGCTCCTGCCTGGCTGACTGTTCCAGTCGGATTACCTACAAATAAATAACAAGCACATATCGTGCATAATATAAACATGATGCAAGTTCCCGTTGGACTATGAATGCTGTCTTTGGACAATTGAGGATGATTGTCCTTAGACCATGATGTCCTGGGCCATGAATTGCTTGGTGCGGGATTCGCATGCTATGAAATGATGTTCTCGGGCCATGAATATGGCTCCTCCGAACGATGACGCCTTTGGACAAGTTGGTGATATTTCAGCCCATGAAGAATGCAGTGGTATCATGCTAACAAGACAAAGTTTAGTCTTGCGATTTGCAAAAGAAAATAGGGGAAGAGCTTAGCCCGAGAGAAGCATAAATAAGTAACGTCACGAAAGGTGGTTTCTTTAAAGAGGTAGATAGGAGCTTTATGCAATGAAGTAAAATGCAGGGGAGGTAGCGTAGAACCTCGGAAGGCAGAATGGTAGTGTGACGACCCGACCGGTCATCTTAAGAATTAACGCCCCGTTCCCCTGTTAACTGTTTTCCCCAAGTCTATTTCTACTTAATTGAATTGCCGGGACGTTCGGTTTTAAGTTTCAGAGAGTTTTGGGTTATTTAGTCCCTAGATGAGAGCTTAAGTGTTGGAAAGTTTCCCGTAGTCAGAGCAGTGTGAAGACGGCCTCGAAATGGAAATCTGATGGTTCCGTTAGCTATGTTAGATGATTTCGGGGTTGGGAGCGTGTTCGGAATGTATTTTGGAAGTCCGTAGCTCATTTAGGCTTGAAATGCCGAAGTTTCAATTTTTGGAGTTTCCGGTCCGATAGTGAATTCTTGATCCGAGGGTCGAAATGGAATTTCGTAAGTTTTAGTATTTCTGTTATGTCAATTGGGATGTGTGTGCAAATTTGAGGTCATTCGATTAAGTTTAGACGTGTTTCGGCGTAAGATGTGAATTTTAGAATTTTCTTAAGTTCTTAGGCTTGAACCTATGCATATTTGAGTATTTTGATGTTATGAGACGTGTTTTTAAGGCTCGACCTAGCTCAAATAAGGTGTTAAAGTTGGTTAGTGGTTTTGGTTGAGGTCCCGGGGGCCTCGGGGTTGTGTCGGATGCTTAACAGGTGAAATTTTGGAGAATTGTTGCTGCTGAACCAGGCCTCTTCTGGTGTCTTTGCACCTGCGAAGGGATTTCCGCAACTGCGGACTCACAGGCGCATGGGCTTGATCGCAGGTGTGATAGGGGAGTTTTGGGCCAGTGGTTGCAGGTGTGACCTAGGTTCCGCAGGTGCGGCCCCAGTGCTTTTAAGTGACTTCCGCACCTGTGATGCTTTTTCCGCAGGTGCGGTGATCGAGTCAGCAGGTGCGGATTGCCTGTGTGTTTTATTCCAAAAATCCGAGAGTTCATCTCATTATTCTAAAAATCGGGTAAGAGCTCAAGAAGTGGCGATTTTCTGTGGATTTCAAAGAGGAGGATCGTAGATAACATTTACTAATACTAATTCATTGTTAGACCATTAATTCTCGTTGTTTTCTTTAGTTTAATTATCAAAAATGGGGGAAAAATCATAGGAAAGGGATGAGATTTCCCAATCAGAAATTCTGGAAAATTGTGAGGTTTTTGGTATCGAATTTCGACTGTTTCTAGTTCAATGAGTTCGTGAGTGAATGGGTGTCCGGAAAATTTTACTTTTACCCGATTCCGAGTCGTGGGCCCGAGGGGCCTTTTGGTTATTTTACATAATTTCGCGCCTTAGCTTTAATTAAACAGTATAATCTGTTGCATGAGATGTTATTTACGATATGTAATTGAATTGTATAGATTTGGGCCATTCAGAGTCGGATACTCGTGGCAAACGTGTGGTTTCAAGTTGATTTTGAGTTGGTTCAAGGTAAGTGGCTTGTCTAACCTTGTGTGGGGGAGCTTTCCCCTTAGGATGTGATATTTGGTAATTGAATGCCTTGTACTTGAGGTGACGAGCGCGTACTTGTGCTAATTTTTGAAAAATCCGATTTTACTTTAAATATTTAGACTGAGTTTCTTTCTTACCTGTTTTATTCCACTTGTAATTATAGTCTATGTTAGCTTAGAAAAGCATGCCTAGTTGCCCTAAATTGCCTATTTGCTTAAATTGNCGGGCGGTGGGTTTTGGATTTCCGCCCCCCCCCCCCCCCTGCATATTTACTTTGGGACAGCGGGTTAGATTCCCGATAGATCCCCCCTGCATATTTACTTTGGGACTGCGGGTTAGATTCCCAATAGATCCCCCTACATATTTACTTTGGGACTACGGGTTCGATTCCCGATATATCCCCCTGCACATTGATAGTTGGACTACGGGACGGTATCCCGGGAGATCCTTCGGATCTACACATGATGGACTACGGGACGATATCCCGGGAGATCCTTCGGATATACATATGATGGACTACGGGACGGTATCCCGGGAGATCCTTCGGATATACATATGTTGGACTGCGGGACGGTATCCCGGGAGATCCACTAGACAGTTGAGAAAAGGACTACAGGACGGTATCCTGGGAGATCCTCATTGTTACCATTGTTATTATGATGTACATATTCCGGGTTTACTCTATTCTTGTGTTTAGTTATTACCTTGTTTGACCTGTCTTATTTCACTGTTGTACTCATTATTACCGCCTGTTTTCATACTGCAAATTCCTATTATATTGTTTGATCTCAGTAGGGCCCTGACCTTCCTCGTCACTACACGACCGAGCTTAGGCTTGGCACTTACTAAGTATCACTGTGGTGTACTCATGCCCTTAATGCGCATGTTTTTCATGTGCAGATCCAGGTACCTCCACTCAGGCGCACTATCCTCGAGGTTGAGAGATACATCAGAGACTTAGAGGTACATATGCCGCGTCCGTAGACGAGGAGTCTCTATCTTATTCCAGCTTTTGTGAAAAGTTTATTCTTTCCTTACAGTTGTATAGACATTCTGGAGTTAGAGCAATGTATTATATTTTGTTAGCCTGTATTTCTCGTGAGTTTCCGGGTTTTGGGGTGATGTTGTAGATTTCCGTATTATTTTGGGTTATATGTGCCAAGTGGAAATTATATACAGTCTTTCTTTTAGATTGATCAACTTTCTTTTACTTAATTATTTTGCAAATTTTGTTGTTATTCCGCATTGCTAGGCTTACCTAGTTATAGGGACTAGGTGCCATCACGACAGGTTCACTGAGGGCGAACTGGGGTCGTGACAGGTAGCGTTATGCAATGCATGAAATAAAATACAGGGGAGGTAGCATAGAACCTCGGAAGGCAGAATGGTAGCCTTGTGCAATGCAGGAAATATAATGTAGGGGATTGAGTTTGGAGGGTCTTGGGATCAGTTCTTGCCATTGGCGGACTTTGCTTACAACAATAGTTATCAATCTAGCATTCAGATGGCGCCATATGAGGCTTTATATGGTAGGAGGTGCAGATCTTCGGTGGGTTGGTTCGAGCCGGGTGAGGCCTGACTATTGGGAACAAAGTTGGTGCAGGGTGCATTGGATAAGGTCAAGGTGATTCAGAATAGACTCCGTACAGCCCAGTCCAGACAGAAAAGTTACGGGTACCAGAAGGTTCGTGATGTTTCATATATGGTCGGAGAGTAGGTTCTGCTTCGGGTTTCGCCTATGAAGGGCGTAATGAGATTTGGGAAGAAAGGAAAGTTGAGTCCGAGGTTTATTGGCCCTTTTGAGATATTGAGGCGTGTTGGGGAGGTTGCTTATGAGCTTTCCTTACCTCCCAGCTTGGCAAGAGTTCATCCGGTATTTCATGTTTCGATGCTCCGGAGGTATCACGGTGACCTGTCCTATATCTTGGATTTCAGCTCAGTCCATTTGGACAAGGATCTATCATATGTTGAGGAGCCTGTAGCTATATGGGACAGACAGGTTAGAAAGCTCAGGTCAAAGAACATTGCTTCAGTAAAGGTTCAGTGGCGGGGTCAGTCAGCCGAGGAGGTGACCTGGGAGACCGAGCAGGATATGCGCAGCAGTTACCCTTATCTTTTCACTACTTCAGGTACGTCTTTATGATCGTTCGAGGATGAACGAATTTTTAAGTGTAGGAGGATGTGACGACCCGGCCGTTCATCTTAAGAATTGACGCCCCAATCCCCTGTTAATTGTTTTCCCCAAGTCTACTTCTGCTTAATTGAATTGCCGGGACGTTTGGGTTTATGTTTTTGAGAGTTTTGGGATATTTAGTCCCTAGATGGGAGCTTAAGTGTTGGAAAGTTTCCCGTAGTCAGAGCAGCGTGAAGACGACCTCAGAATGGAAATCTGATGGTTCCGTTAGCTCCGTTAGGTGATTTTGGGGTTGGGAGCGTGTTCAGAATATATTTTGGAAGTCCGTAGCTCATTAAGTTTGAATTTTTGGAGTTTCTGATCCGATAATGAATTCTTGAACCGAGGGTCGAAATGGAATTTCGGAAGTTTCAGTAGTTCCATCATGTCATTTGGGATGTGTGTGCAAAATTTGAGGTCTTTCCGTTAAGTTTAGACGTGTTTTGGCGTCAAATGTGAATTCTAGAATTCCCTTAAGTTCTTAGGATTGAATCTATGCATATTTGAGTATTTTGATGTTATGAGACGTGTTTTTAAGGCTCGACCTAGGTCAAATAAGGTTTTAAGGTTAGTTTGTGGTTTTAGTTGAGGTCCCAGGGGCCTCGGGGTTGTGTCGGATGCTTAACGGGTGAAATTTGGGAGAATTGTTGCTGCTGAACCAGGCCTCTTCTGGTGTCTTCGCACCTGCGAAGGGCTTTCCGCAGGTGCGGACTCGCAGGCGCGTGGGCTTGATCGCAAGTGCGATAGGGGAGTTTTGGGCCAGTGGTCGCAGGTGCGACTTGGGTTCCGCAGGTGCGGGACCGCAGGCGCGACCAAACGACCGTAGGTGCGACCCCAGTGCTTTTAAGTGACTTCCGCACCTGCGATGCTTTTTCCGCAGGTGCAGTGATCGAGTCCGCAGGTGCGGATTTCCTGTGTGTTTTATTCCAAAAATCCGAGAGTTCATCTCATTATTCTAAAAAGCGGGTAAGAGCTCAAGAAGTGGCGATTTTCGGTGGATTTCAAAGAGGAGGATCATAGGTAACATTTCCTAATCCTAATTCATTGTTAGACCATTAATTCCTGCTGTTTTCTTTAGTTTAATTATAAAAAATGGGGGGAAACCCCATAGGAAAGGGATGCGATTTCCCAATCCGAAATTCTGGAAAATTGCGAGGGTTTTTGCATCGAATTTCGATTGTTTCTAGTTAAATGAGCTCGTGAGTGAATGGGTGTCCGGAAAATATGACTTTTACCCGATTTCGAGTCGTGGGCCCGAGTGGGTGTTTTGGTCATTTTACATCATTTCACGCCTTAGCTTGAATTAAACAGTATAATTTGTTGCATGAGATTTTATTTACGATATGTAATTGAATTGTATAGATTTGGGCCATTCGGAGTCGGATACTCGTGGAAAACGTGTGGTTTCAAGTTGATTTTGTGTCGGTTCGAGGTAAGTGGCTTGTCTAACCTTGTGTGGGGGACCTTTACCCTTAGGATGTGATATTTGTAATTGAATGCCTTGTAAGTGAGGTGACGAGCGCGTACTTGTGCTAATTTTTGAAAAATTCGATTTTACTTTAAATATTTAGACTGAGTTTCTTTCTTACCTGGTTTATTCCACTTGTAATTATAGTCTATGTTAGCTTAGAAAAGCATGTCTAGTTGACCTAAATTGCCTATTTGCTTAAATTGTACTACGTGAAGCATGTTAGGCTAGAACTACTTATTGCCTTGTATTGTTGCACTCTATTTCTGAATATCTTCTTGTTGCGGCTGCGTATTTACATTGGGACTACGGATGTGGGATTTCGGTAGCTCCCCCCCCTCTTTTTTGTTTACTTTGGGACTGCGGGTTAGATTCCCGATAGATCCCCCTGCATATTTACTTTGGGACTGCAGGTTAGATTCCTGATAGATCCCCCTGCATATTTACTTTGGGACTGCGGGTTAGATTCCCGATAGATCCCCCTGCATATTTACTTTGGGACTGCGGGTTAGATTCCCGATAGATCCCCCTGCATATTTACTTCGGGACTACGGGTTAGATTCCCGACAGATCCCCCCTGCATGTTTTCTTTGGGACTGCGGGTTAGATTCCCGATAGATCCCCCATGCATATTTACTTTCGGACTGCGGGTTAGATTCCCGATAGACCCCCCTGCATATTTACTTTGGGACTGCGGGTTAGATTTCCGATAGATCCCACTGCATATTTACTTTGGGACTGCGGGTTCGATTCCCGATAGATCCCCCTGCACATTGATAGTTGGACTATAGGACGGTATCCCGGGAGATCCTTCGGATATACACATGATGGACTACGGGACGGTATCCCGGGAGATCCTTCGGATATACATATGATGGACTACGGGACGGTATCCTGGGAGATCCTTTGGATATACATATGATGGACTACGAGACATTATCCCGGGAGATCCTTCGGATATACATATGATGGACTGCAGGACAGTATCCCGGGAGATCCACTAAACAGTTGAGAAAAGGACTACATGACGGTATCCTGGGAGATCCTCATTGTTACCATTGTTATTATGCCGTACATATTCCGGGTTTACTCTATTCTTGTGTTTAGTTATTGCCTTGTTTGACCTGTCTTATTTCATTGTTGTACTCATTATTACCGCCTGTTTTCATACTGCAAATTTGTATTATATTTTTTGATCTCAGTAGGGCCCTGACCTTCCTCGTCACTACCCGACCGAGGTTAGGCTTGGAACTTACTAAGTACCGCTCTGGTGTACTCATGCCCTTCCTGCTAATGTTTTGCATGTGCATATCCAGGTGCCTCCACTCAGGCGCACTCTCCTCGAGGTTGAGAGATACAACAGAGACTTCGAGGTACATCTGCCGCGTCCGCATACCAGGAGTCTCTATCTTATTCCAGCTTTTGTGAAAAGTTTATTCCTTCCTTATAGTTGTATAGACATTCTGGAGTTAGAGCAGTGTATTATATTCTGTTAGCCTGTATTTCCCGTGGGTTTTCGGGTTTTGGGGTGATGTTGTAGACTTCCATATTATTTTGATTGTATGTTCCAAGTGGAAATTATATACAGTCTTTCTTTTAGATTGCTCAGCTTTCTTTTACTTAATTATTCCGCAAATTTTGTTGTTATTCCGCATTGCTAGGCTTACCTATTTATAGGGACTAGGTTCCGTCACGACAGGTTCACGGAGGGCGAACTGGGGTCGTGACAAGTTGGTATCAGAGCTCTAGGTTCATAGGAGTCACGGAACACAGGCCAGTTTATTAGAGTCTTGCTGATCGGTACGGAGACGTGTGCATTTATCTACGAGAGTCTATGTAACTGCTTAGGAAAAATCTTCACTTCATTGATTTCCTTGTCGTGCGATATTTTTTGACATCACTTCTAAACCTCTGTCGTTTACTCTCTCACAGATGGTGAGGACACGTGCTACTCGGGACGATCAAGCACCCGCGCCCCCTACTGCAGCCGTCAGAGGACGAGGCCGAGGACGCGCACGTGGTGCAGTGAGAACACCTACACGAGCTGCCGTCGAGGTACCACCAGCAGATCTAGCCGAGGTCCAGACACTTGCCACGCCTACTGCCGCTACTACTCCAGCTCTTCAGGAGACATTAGCTCAGTTCGTGTCCATGTACACCACTCCCGCCAAGCATGGTTGCTTCCCCTTACTGCAGCCACATCTCAGGCTGGGGGAGGAGCACAGACTCCCGCCGCCTGCACTCCTGAGAAGCGAGTGCATATGGAGAAAGTCCCAGAGATCATTCCTGTACCGCCTGTAGTGCCAGCTCAGCCAGAGGAGGGGTCAGCTCCTTCAGAGGACGAGCAGATGAGACTTGAGAGGTTCAAGAAGTATGACCCTCCGGTATTCAGCGGACTAGCATCAGATCATGCCTTGGGATTTCTAGAGGAGCGTCACCATATTCTTCACACTATGGGCATAGCCGGATCTAGTGGGGTTTCCTTTACTACCTTCCAGCTTCACGGGGCCGCCTATGATTGGTGGTGCACCTATGAGTTAGATAGTCCAGACGAGGCTCTACTTCACTGACCTAGACCCAGTTCTCAGATATGTTCCTGAGAGAGTTTATGCCTCAGAGCCTCAGGGACGCATGGCGCGCAGAGTTTGAGCATTTGCGCCAGGGCGCTATGACCGTTTCAGAGTATGCTATCTTTTACACCAGATTGGCTAGGCATGCACCGACTTTGGTTGCTACTGTCCGCGAGAGGGTTCGCTAGTTCATCGAGGGTCTTATCCCACCCATCAGATCTAGCATGGCTCGAGAGTTGGAGATGGACATTCCTTATCAGCAGGTAGTGAGAATTTCTATGAGGATAAAGGGTATGCTCGCTAGGGAGCGAGAGGAGAAGGAGGCCAAGAGGTCTCGAGAGTCAGGCACTACTCTGGTGCCCGTACCCCAGCAGTAGGTCATCATGGTAGGGGTTATATGGTCCGCCCAGTTCATTCAGCTGTTCCAGCAACCAGCGGTACCCCAACTCCACCCAGGCTTCAGGAGCCTTACTATGCACCTCCAGTTTCTAGCGCGCCTCGTGCACGGGGTGCTTTCAGAGGTCAGTCTAGCAGACCTGGCCCTAGCCAGTCACCGCCACCACGTCCTCCCAGAGCTTGTTTCGAGTGTGGCCATACGCTCCGTATGGTTAGGGACTGCCCCAGACTTAGTAGGGGTGCATCTTCACAGACATTTCAGCCACAACGTGCTCAACAGAGTTCTTAGGCCATGATCACAGCTCCAGCTACTACCCTATCTGCCCAACCAACTAGTGGCGGAGGTCGGGGAGGTAAAGGTCGCCCTCGAGGGGGAGGCCAGGCCAGATATTATGCTATGCCTGCTCGTACCAAGGTTGTTGCCTCCGATTCTACCATCACAGGTATTACACTATTTTTTCACAGAGATGCATCGGTTCTATTCGATCCAGGCTCCACGTACTCTTATGTGTCTTCTTATTTTTCTCTGCATTTGGATATAGCCCGAGATTATTTGGGTTCTCCTGTTTATGTTTCTACTCCTGTGGGAGATTCTCTTGTTGTGTACCGCGTTATCGGTCGTGTTTGGTTACTATTCAGATTTATTGTTACTCGATATGGTGGATTTCGATATTATCTTGGGCATGGACTGGTTGTCGCCCCATTATGCTATTCTTGATTGTCACACTAAGACTGTGACGCTGGCTATGCCAGGTGTTTCACGTGTTGAATGGAGTGGTACTTTATATCACACTCCCAGTAGAGTTATCTCTTTTCTTAGAGTTCAGTGTATGGTTGAGAAGGGGTGTGCCGCGTATTTGGCTTATGTGAGAGATGTCAGTGTTGATACCCCTTCTGTTGATTCAGTTCCAGTGGTACGGGATTATCCCGAAGTGTTTCCAGCTGATTTTCCGGGCATGCCACCCGATAGAGACATTGATTTGTTGCCGGACACTCAGCCCATTTCCATTCCTTCTTACCGTATGGCTCCTCCTGAGTTGAAGGAGTTGAAGGATCAGTTACAAGAATTGCTTGATAAGGGTTTTATTCAACCCAATGTTTCACCTTGGGGTGCTCCTGTCTTATTTGTGAAAAAGAAAGATGGTTCTATGCGCATGTGTATTGATTATCGCCAGTTGAACAGGGTTACAGTAAAGAACCGTTATCCCTTGCCTCGTATTGATGATTTATTTGAACAACTTCAGGGCACACATGTATTTTCTAAGATTGATTTGCGCCAGGTTACCATCAGTTGAAGATTTGGGAGCCGGATATCCCGAAGACTGCTTTCAGGACTCGGTATGGCTATTATGAGTTTCTAGTTATGTCATTCGGGATGACTAATGCCCCTGCAACATTTATGCATTTGATGCATAGTGTGTTCAGGCCATATCTCGACTCGTTCATCATTGTTTTCATAGATGATATTCTTGTTTACTGCCGAAGTCGGGAAGATCATGAGCAGCACCTGAGGTCAGTGCTTCAGACCTTGAGAGAGAAGAAATTGTATTCTAATTTTTCAAAATGTGAATTTTGGTTGAGTTATGTGGCATTCTTAGGCCACGTGGTATCGAGTGAGGGCATTCGAGTGGATCCGAAGAAGGTAGAGGCCATGTAGAGTTGGCCCAGTCCGTCCTCAGTTACATAGATTCGTAGTTTCCTTGGCTTGGCGGGTTACTACCGCCATTTTGTGGAGGGATTTTCATCGATTCCAGCCCGTATGACTAGATTGACCCAGAAGGGTGCTCCATTTCAGTGGACAGAGGAGTGTGAGGCGAGCTTTGAGAAGCTCAAGACAGCTTTGACTACAACCCCAATCTTGATTTTGCCTATTGATTTGGGGTCTTATACAGTTTATTGTGATGCCTCGCGAGTTGGCCTTGGAGCAGTGTTGATGCAGGACGGTAGGGTGATTGCCTACGCGTCCAGACAGTTTAAGATACATGAGAAGAATTACCCTGTCCATGACCTTGAGTTAGCCGCCATTGTTCACGCCTTGAAGATCTGGCGTCATTATTTGTACGGTGTGCCTTGTGAGATTTATACTGACCACTGGACTTTGCAGCACATATTCAGGCAGAAGGATCTAAATTTGCGCCAGCGTAGATGGTTAGAGTTGCTAAAGGACTATGACATCACTATATTATACCTCCGGGGGAAGGCCAATGTGGTGGACGACGCCTTGAGTCGCCGGGCGGAGAGTTTGGGGAGTTTGGCATACCTTCATCCAGTTGAGAGACCTTTAGNTAGATGGACGGGTAGTCCGAGCACACTATTCAGATTCTTGAGGATATGCTCCGTGCGTGTGTGATTAAGTTTGGAGGGCCTTGGGATCAGTTCTTGCCATTGGCGGAGTTTTCTTACAACAATAGTTATCAATCCAGCATTCAGATGGCACTGTATGAGGCTTTATATGGTAGGAGGTGCAGATCCCCGGTGGGTTGGTTCGAGCCAGGTGAGGCCAGACTATTGGGCACAGAGTTGGTGCAGGATGCATTGGAGAAGGTCAAGGTGATTCAGAATAGACTCTATACAACCCAGTCCAGACAGAAAAGTTACGCGGATCGGAAGGTTCGTGATGTTTCATATATGGTCGGAGAGCAGGTTCTGCTTCTGGTTTCGCCTATGAAGGGCGTAATGAGATTTGGGAAGAAAGGGAAGTTGAGTCCGAGGTTTATTGGCCCTTTTGAGATATTAAGGCATGTTGGGGAGGTTGCTTATGAGCTTGCCTTACCTCCCAGCTTGGCAAGAGTTCATCCGGTATTTCCTGTTTCGATGCTCCGGAGGTATCACGGCGACCTGTCCCATATTTTGGATTTCAGCTCAGTCCATTTGGACAAGGATCTATCATATGTTGAGGAGCCTGTAGCTATATGGGACAGACAGTTCAGAAAGCTCAGGTCGAAGAACATTGCTTCAGTAAANTCCGGGGGAAGGCCAATGTGGTGGACGACGCCTTGAGTCGCCGGGCGGAGAGTTTGGGGAGTTTGGCATACCTTCATCCAGTTGAGAGACCTTTAGCCTTAGTTGTTCAGTCCTTAGCCAGTCAGTTCGAGAGATTGGATCTTTCTGAGCCTTGCCGGGTATTGGCTTGTATGGTTTCTCGGTCTTCCTTATTCGATCGTATCGGGGAGTGGTAGTGTGATGATCCTCATTTACTTGTCCTCAGGGACACGGTCCAGCAAGGTGATGCCAGAGATGTGACCATTGGAGATGATGGGGTATTGAGAATGTAGGACCGGATTTGTGTGCCCAATGTTGATGGGCTTCGGGAGATGATTTTAGGAGAAGCCCATAGTTTGCAGTATTCCATATCCGGGTACTGCGAAGATGTATTAAGATTTGAGGCAACACTATTGGTGGCAAAGAATGAAGAAGGATATAGCAGAGTTTGTAGACAAGTGCCTCAACTATCAGCAGGTCAAAAGTGAGCATCAGAGACCGGGAGGGTTACTTCAGCAGATTGAGCTTCCAGAGTGGAAGTGGGAGCGGATCACCACAGACTTTGTGGTTGGACTTCCTCGGAATTTAAGGAAGCATGATTCTATTTAGGTGATTGTTGATCGGCTGACCAAATCAGCCCATTTCATTCTGGTACTGACTACTTATTCATCGGAGCGGTTGGCGGAGGTGTATATTCGGGAGATCGTTCGTCTGCATGGTATTCCAGTTTCTATTATTTCAGACAGAGGTACTCAGTTCACTTCACGGTTCTGGAGAGCCGTTCAGCAGGAGTTAGGCACCAGGGTGGAGTTGAGCACAACATTTCACCCCTAGATGGACGGGTAGTCCGAGCACACTATTCAGATTCTTGAGGATATGCTCCGTGCGTGTGTGATTAAGTTTGGAGGGCCTTGGGATCAGTTCTTGCCATTGGCGGAGTTTTCTTACAACAATAGTTATCAATCCAGCATTCAGATGGCACTGTATGAGGCTTTATATGGTAGGAGGTGCAGATCCCCGGTGGGTTGGTTCGAGCCAGGTGAGGCCAGACTATTGGGCACAGAGTTGGTGCAGGATGCATTGGAGAAGGTCAAGGTGATTCAGAATAGACTCTATACAACCCAGTCCAGACAGAAAAGTTACGCGGATCGGAAGGTTCGTGATGTTTCATATATGGTCGGAGAGCAGGTTCTGCTTCTGGTTTCGCCTATGAAGGGCGTAATGAGATTTGGGAAGAAAGGGAAGTTGAGTCCGAGGTTTATTGGCCCTTTTGAGATATTAAGGCATGTTGGGGAGGTTGCTTATGAGCTTGCCTTACCTCCCAGCTTGGCAAGAGTTCATCCGGTATTTCCTGTTTCGATGCTCCGGAGGTATCACGGCGACCTGTCCCATATTTTGGATTTCAGCTCAGTCCATTTGGACAAGGATCTATCATATGTTGAGGAGCCTGTAGCTATATGGGACAGACAGTTCAGAAAGCTCAGGTCGAAGAACATTGCTTCAGTAAAGGTTTAGTGACGGGGTCAGCCAGCCGAGGAATTGACCTGGGAGACCGAGCAGGATATGCGCAGCAGTTACCCTTATCTTTTCACTACTTCAGGTACGTCTTTATGATCGTTCGAGGACGAATGAATTTTTAAGTGTAGGAGGATGTGACGACCCGGCCCTTCATCTTAAGAATTAACACTCCGATCCCCTGTTAATTGTTTTCCCCAAGTCTACTTCTGCTTAATTGAATTGCCGGGACGTTCGATTTTAAGTTTCTGAGAGTTTTGGGATATTTCGTCCCTAGATGAGAGCTTAAGTGTTGAAAAGTTTCCCGTAGTCGGAGCAGTGTGAAGACGGCCTCGGAATGGAAATCTGATGGTTCCGTTAGCCCCGTTAGGTGATTTTGGGGTTGGGAGCGTGTTCAGAATATATTTTGGAAGTTCGTAGCTCATTAAGTTTGAATTTTTGGAGTTCTCGATCCGATAGTGAATTCTTAAACCGAGGGTCGGAATGGAATTTCGGAAGTTTCAGTAGTTCCGTCATGTCATTTGGGATGTGTGTGCAAAATTTGAGGTCTTTCGGTTAAGTTTAG